>CAXKVX010000109.1:0-278274 GCA_964058865.1 Eleocharis quinqueflora | reverse complement strand
GTATCATCTGCGGAGATTTTAACTCCGCATTTTCTTTTAGTTGAACAATTCAATCAAATTTCAACCCTCCTCATTTTGAACTTGCATTTGTTAAACAATCGAATCATATATATCTAAATGTTAGAATAATATTATTTAAAGAATCCACTAAGGATTTTAAATTCAAATGACAAGGGATCTAAATGTGCATCCAATAGATATTGCAAACCGGCCATTTTTTTAATAAGTTGAGAACATTCACCGTTTTATTTTACTAATAAAATAAATTATACAAACATAATATTCAAAATGTATAAGAACAATTAATTCATTGTATCTTATACTTCTATACTTCTATCTGATTTCCTAACCGCCAAAAAATAAAAATAAAATTTTTACTACATAGACAACTATCATCAGCTTATAAAATAAACTATACTGAAACGATCTCTCAAGTACTAAAACTAAAGACACATGAATAGTTCTATATCTAACATTCATAGCACCTCTACCTTCACAATTTCTCAAGCTTCAATTGTTGATCTGATTAACTGACATATATTGATCAAGACCACTTGCTCTCATCCTAACATCCATGTCAATCTCTACCTTCACGATCATGCGAATGATGCAAAATTATGCACGACATGTCACGAAACGACACGGTCATGTAGGTACGAACATGTGGTAACATTATGATACGAAACGTCACGTCAATGCAGATAACATTAATCTTTTGGTTTGATTGATCGGTACATATATATTTTTCGCTTTACAATATGCTTGCAACATTATTAACAAATTTACGCATTTTTTTTGTATATTTCTTTCAATGTACAACCACCTACTTCGAGAAAGAAAACATTAGAAAGGTAAACTTAATTAAATGTATGTTGAGTGAGGTTATGATGTTCCTCAAAGCATTAAACGCATCTACTTCGCATTTATATCTGTGATTTCAAAGTCCAAACGATTAATCCAAACCGTTAAACTTGATCTCCATATTAAATTCTTCTTGGAAACCAAATTTTATATTTTTTTTGAATTTTTTTACAATTTTTTAAAGGATTGAAAAATTGGTTAATCTTAATGACCTCTGTATCATTCGATATGAATGATTTCGACCTCTCTAAAAAATAGTAAAGAAATTCAAAAAAGTATAAATTTCGGTCTCCAAGAAGATTTTAATATGAAGATCAAGTTCAACGATTTGAATCGATCGTTTCGACTTTGAAATCGAAGATATAAAGACGAAGTACATTGTGTTTGATGCTTTGCGAAACACTATAACCTCACTCATGTATCATTCATGTATGTTTATGTGCAAACGTAACTAAATATATACTCATATATATTAATATATGTGACAAAGTGCCCAAATGTGATGTCTTGTGAGTTGTGATATATATGTTTTCATCAGGGCCGGCCCTGACCCAGGGCAGGCTGGGCGATCGCCCCGGGCCTCAGAATTCAGGGGGCCCATTCTAAAAATCAGAGATCAATTGTATTGTTTTTTTTTTCTCGCGGCCCGTTACTTCACTCCAGCCAGCCTAAAACCTTATCCCTTCTCAACCCAACCCGATTTCTCTCCCATTTCTCTCCAGCCTTCTCCCATTTCTCTCCCATTTCACTCCAGCCGCAACCCATTTGGCCATTTCTCTCCCTTCTCTCCGAGTCTCTGCCAGTCCACCGACTCCCTTTTCTCCGACTCCAACTCCCGCCTCTCTTCTCTGCCTTTTCTCCGACTCCTAGCCTCCTTTCTTCTCTCCCTTTTCTCCGACTCCCCCAGCCGCCTCTCTTCTAGTCTTCTCTCCCTTTTCTCCGACTCCCCCAGCCGCTCTCTTCTTTGATTCTCTCCCTCCGACTCCCACTCTCCCAACTGCCTCTTCAAGTTATGTTCGACGCCACTGCCGGACTGCCCACTGGCGGCTGCGGCCCGAGATCTGACTTCAAAGTTCAAAACGGTAAATGCTTCTTTAAACTTCATAATTTTTACTTTTTGTTTTAGATTTTCTGAGAATCTGAGATCTGAGTTCTGATTTTTTTTTTATCTAAGTGGGACCCAGCATTAGTAGATGAGAAACTCGCCAAGCTGGTCACTGAGGCCGTGAGGCGAATCTCGATCAGGTGTCAGAGAGGCGCCGCCGCGTTAGAGAGGCTTTCAAAGATGTGCAACTAAGGATAGACCATTGTTTGTTTAAGGTCTGGTTATTTTACGAACATAACTAAAACTTTTGTTTTTCAAATATATTGTGAAACAAGACGTGCCCCGTTTGATTTACCTTCTGAAGAGTTTGAATAGTTGACCATGTGTAATTAGTTCTTACCAGTTATTATTTAGGTGATACTTTTGTTCATTGTCTGTACTGGTATTGTTGCATTCTGATTTTTTAATCTGATTGCTGATTTTTTTAACAGTTCTTACTGTCTGAGTCACTTCTGTAATTTTTTTCAGTGTTCACAATACTGGTATAGCTGCATATTGTGGTCTGAGGCAAGGTCTGACCGTCTAAGGCTAATAGGTAATGTAAACGATAAATCTTTTAACTCTTTTCAGTGTTCACTTCTGTAATTCTGTTCAATAGTATTTGTTTTGCTATTTTGATTTTGTAGCAACATGGTATTATGCAATTACAGTATGTGGTGTTTTTTCTCCTTTATTTGTAAGCGATATTTTAACAAAAAAAAATTTCGCCCCGGGCCTCAAATCTCTCAGGACCGGCCCTGGTTTTCATTTCATTATTTTTCGTTACATCATGCGAAAATATCTATAGATAAGTTACTTCAGGTCACACAATGAATTGACGTCATGTTTTTTCTATACTACAACATCACACCTTTTCTTTTAAAAGGCTGATACAATATTCTCTGTTCTGTCTCTTCATTTTCTCTACTATCACTTACGCGTGAGTCCACGCGAACTCCGTGTTTTGAATTTAGAAAATCTTCTTTTTTAGAGCATTGACCGAGACAGCGATAGGAACAGAATATCTTTATTCTTTCTTTTATTTTCCAACTGAAACTCATGGAGCATGTAATATGTAGTCTTATTGTTTCTCCTATTTAACGCATATTCCTCTTGGTATCTATACGGTATTCTCCAACTAAAACTTATGGTTATTAGCATCTAGTTTTACTATATTTTACTCTTATTTAACGCAAATTTTACTTCTATTTAACGCAAATTCCTCCTGGTATCTACTCTGGTACCGCAATTTCCGTACTATATTTGTTTTATGAGTTGGAAAATGACTAAATACGGAAAATATGAGGGGGTTGGATGTGAAGATTTTTTTGGATTCTTGTTTCATCTTTTGTTATAAAAGACTAATTTCATGTGGATTCTTCTTTATAGTTTTATTTTGAGGCAGTGAGAGAAGCAACAAGAGAGGATAGCAGGGCAAGCTTGAAGATTATTTCTTCTTTTTTAATTCAATAATCAGCAAATTTTTGGGGGCTTTTCTACAGGTGCTTAACTGTTCTTTCATCTTCTCATCATAATTTATTTGAACTGAATTTGATTGTATTTCTCTCCCCTTCTAGGTTAATGGATCTATGTTCTTTCTGGCTGTTAATTTTTATATGCATATATATATATATATATAATGCTACACAAAAGAAATCTCCAAGTTTGTACTGTTTTTATCTTCTAATGCAAATTCAATTTCAGAAGAGTCCTATGCTGTTTTATTCTCAGAAAGAAAAGTCTTATTCAGACATTTTTTCTTCAGATGAGTATTGTCTTTCTTTCATTCTTTTTTCTTAAATAAAAAAAAGTTCTTTTAATTTGTTGAAATTGTTTCATTTTTCTTTTATTATTTGCACATAAAAATGTTAAGAACTTGAGTTGGAGCATGGTTTTACCAAAATAAAAAAAATCTATCAATGACCATGCACCGTAGGGGTGCACAAATATTCGTGACTCATGACTCGCTAGTGTTCGCTCATGTTAATTTAATTGGCAATCATTTTCAATTATCATTATTTAATTGTTAATTTATAATACCTTCATTTCTTTTGCAGGTATTCAATTTATTAAGAAAGAAAGGAGTTTATTGAAAAAAAAAACAGAAAGCATTAAATTTTTTGTTTATGTGGTTTTTAGTTTGGCAGTTTATGTAGTTTGTTTAATTCCAATGCACAGCACAAAATGTTTATATATGTTTAGGAAATCTTCTAGAGCAGGCTATTGTACTTTGCAAAGTACGTGCTTTGAAATTTTGGTTCGTTGAATTTTAGACTCTTTCCAATAAAAATAATTTTAACGAGAAATTCAACATCCAAAATCACAAAGCATATGCTTTGCAAAGTGCAATACAATAATGCTCAATCAATTAAAGTCACAATTGTTTTAAAATAATTTCTTGGTTCATTTAATTTGCTTAATAAATCTCTTAAATTAACAATTGTTTTATAATAATTGCTTGGTTCATTTAATTTTCATTTATTGCTTCAAATCAATTGAATACTTCTTAAAACCAAGAAAGCTACTTTAATTAGAAAAACAAAACACTCATTTAATATTTTTAACAAATTAATAAGAAGCCAATATAGTAGAAGTGTTCAACTTTTAAATTTATTACTAATTTAGATCAATTTCAGTTCAGGTACAAAATTAGATATATTTTGAGCAATGGAGAACAACAGTAATGAGAGAAGGGCACAGGAGAGCAACGACAACATGCCGACCACACCAACACCGACCACACCAAAACCCATATACCAAAAACAGGTAAGTCTGAAGGGGAATTGCTTATGCTCTCCCACAACGCACACAGGATCCTTCCGATGTAGGCTCCACCGCAACTCCATTCGCCGCAACAGCAATTCCTACGGAATCGGGTTATCGGATCTCGGAAACGGATCCGTTGGATCCGACTTATCAGACCTCGGTAACAAGAGCTCCTCTCCTCGCTCCCCTGCCACTGCAACCATCACCAAGGCTTGATCGTCTGATCAACGGCTGTGATTAATTTGACAAACTAATGGGAATTCTGGTGTGCGATTACTTAGTGAATGATTTGCTCTGTTTTTTTAATTTATTTTAAAGCTTGTAATTAATGTTTTGCTTGGGGCTTTGGAGTATTTTTAATCCAAAGTTTTTAAGTGGTCGAAGGAAAATATATTTGTTTTAATTAGGCTGGTTTTTCTGAATTTTCTACTAATTAATTAAAGATAAAATTAGTTTTTTGTCACACATTTTATTGCCACTCTTAAAAATGTCACTATTTTTTTTCTAATTGTTAATTTGCCATCAATTTTTCCAATGACCTTTCTCTTTTGCCACTAATTTGATTTTAGCCTAATTAAAAAATAAACAAATATATTAATTCCAATACTACCCCTCTCAGAATTTTTTTACCAGACAGTTTCATTCCCTACCTCTTCGATTCATTCTCTCCTCTTCTTCGACATATACGACATATCCATTCCCTCCTCTTCTTCGACAGATGCGACAAGGGAAGAACCCTAGCTCCACATCATGCTGCTCCGCCTCATCTCCTCTCGAGTTCGCCATCGTAGTGCCCCGCCTCAGGCTAAGGTTTTCCGCCACCGTACTGATTTAAATCAAGGAAAGGTCTTCCAAAGTTGCAAAAGTTACCAAACTGTAAGAATGATTTAGTTACTTCTAATTTAGTTGCTGGTTATTGTACTGGTAAAATACAGGTAAGATACATGATTTTCGACCAACCCCTTTTTCACAATGCCACCAATTAATGGATTTGCACACAATAGTTCTGATACAAGTCTGCCAGCTGATACATCAAATCTGAATCTCAATTTGGCTGATACACAATGCTCTTAGTAAATAACTCAATTTAACTAAATAATGCAGCAATCAACAGTTGCAACTAAAAACATCAAGAAAAAATAAAGTTTTATGGTACTTACCTTATCAGTTGACAACACTTAATAACATTATCAACAAATTAAACACTACATGTAAAATCATTAGGAGAGGCAATACAGAAACTTCATTAGGGGGAGGAGGTGGCGCAGTGCTTTAGTCGAATGACCGAGTGGAGAGGATAGCAGGCGGAGCACGATGGTGGCGACGGGCTAGGGTTGGCCAAGCAGAACGGGACTCAGACGGAACGAGTCGAGTCTGATGGCCCGATTTGAATCGGTCGAATCAAATAGATGGCCTGAATCGAATGGTCTCGTATATGTTCCAGAAAAATAAAAAATAAAAAAATTCTGACATGGGTAGTATTGGAATTAATATATTTGTTTATTTTTTAATTAGACTAAAATCAAATTAGTGGCAAAAGAGAAAGACCATTGAAAAATTGATGGCAAATTAACGATTAGAAAAAAAAATGATGGCATTTTGAAAAGTGACAATAAAATATGTGGCAAAAAATTAATTTCTCCTTAAATTATCACCTATTTTATTAGAATCCAAATATATGATTACTGAGTGATATAAGATTAAATGGATCTAGCATACGTCAGTGTTAAAAATCACCTAAGATATAGTCAGGAAACGATATCCTCTGCGTCTATTTTTTACAGGTGCTCTCGACACTCATTTAATATGAACCGCTGGATTAGATTTAAACGGATCATATTTTATAATACAAAAGTCTGAATTATATAATTGACAGTCAGCTGTTCAGATATAATCGAACGGTCCATATTAATAAATGCAGAGAATATTCTTAAAAAGAGGTGCAGAGAATATATATAATTGTACGTTGCGAAACAGAAAAGGAGCAAAAATAATTAGATACGAATAAGGAAAGAGTCCACTGTGCACACGGGCACGCAGGTTAAAAATCACTCAAAAGGCCCGGTCCAATAGAACCCATTTCAGTTCGAATATCTTTTTTCCCCATGCACACAGTATTTAAATACAAAACTCATTCCTACTCCCAAGAGCGGTACGCTTTCGAACGCGTCTGAAGCTTTCTCATTTATATCTCTCCTTCTTATTAAGAAGCTTGAATGACAAAACATTGAACGACACTGATTTCTGCTAATTCTAGCGGAGAGCATTGAAGCCATCCGATTTTGTGCGCTTCTTATACAAATTTCTAACTTCAACACTATTGTTCTCACTGATTACGCCACAAAAGATTTTCTACCGCTTCTTATATTACTGCGCACTACCGCCCGAGTCTCCGACTAGATATAGTCCTGCTTGGCTAAATACAGTCATTTCATTTTTCTCGCTACGTAAGGGCTTCTTCGTATGCTTCTAACTTAGGGGGCACTCTGAAATCACTACAACCTACCACATACTCGAGAGAGATTTCTATTGGCTTTCCTTAAGGAGAGTGTGCACCATTTTGTCGAGCAATGCCATAATTGCCAAATTAACAAGGGTGAGTACACAGGTACTCCAAGTTTGTTACAACCATTACTAATTCCAGAGCAAGCTTGACATATTAGCATGGACTTTATAACTGGACTTTCCAAATCCAAGGGTTATGAGGTCATCTTTGTGGTGGTGGATAGATTAACTAAGTACAACCACTTTATTGCCCCGACACATCCTTATAGTGCAACTATGATGGCTCAAGCTTTTCTGGATTGTCAATAAGTTGCATGGTTTATCACTGAACATAGTGTCTGATAGGGATCCAATCTTTACAAGTAGGTTCTGGAGAGAGCTCATGAGCAAACTAGAGTTACAATTAAATATGCATATTGTTTTTCATCCAAAAACTGATGATAAAATAGAAAAAGTGAACCAATGTTTAGAGCAGTACCTTTGAGACATGGTATTTGACAAGAACAACTAATGGTCCAGCTAATTTGCTTGGCTGAACTTTGGTATAACACCAACTGACATAGTGCTATTAATACTTCTTCTTTTGAAGCACTATATGGGTACAAACCTCCTTTGTTGGCTCTAAGAAATCATCCCAAAAGTCAGGTTGATGGGATAAATGCAATACTAAAGGACAAACAGGCTGCTCCAATTGAAACTCCACTTAAGCAAAGCACAAGAAAGAATGAAAATAAATGCGGATAAAAGACGGGTAGAGAGGAGTTTTGCAAAGGAAGATTGGATACATCTCAAATTACAACCCTACAGACAAATTACTATAAGTGGCACACGTAATCAGAAACTTAGCCCCAAACTTTATAATCCATTTGAGGTTTTACAATGTGTGGATCAAGTGGCATATCGTCTGAACTTACCAGTAGGGTTTCAAACTCATCCAGTGTTCCATGTGTCTTAACTGAAGGCTAAAATAGATAATCATCACATCCTTCTCCTCTCAGTCTTGTACAAGGTCCTTTAATTCCTAGAGCACCACAACCATTCATGGTGGTTGGCTGACGAATCATATCTCGAAGGAATGTAGCTCAGACACAATTACTGAATGGACAAATCAGTCCCCTGAGGACGCTACTTGGAAGGACTACGAAGGATTTTCCATGAGATACTTCGAGTTCATTCGTGAGAGCACGAATTTTCTGAAAGAGGCAATGCAGCGGCGAATTGGGGATTTGCAAGTGACCGTTGAAGAGAAGAAAAATGAAAGAGGGAAAGATAGAATGGAGGGAGTTAACGGGAAGAGAAAAGGAAATTGTGGGCCGTGATAATTTACCGAACCAAATTAAAAAAAAGCTGGAGCCCATGAAGTATTAACAGCTATCCAGGTCGAGCAATTGACTGGAGGGAGGGAACGTTTCTTAAATGGAGAAAAGGCATGAATCAGAGGACCAAACGTTTCTTATTTGTATTTTTGTTTCTTTATCGTTTAATTCCAAATTTTTACTGCAATTTACTTTAGGGGTAGCATCTATAAAAAGACTGAACTCATATGTAAGGGAATAAGAAGAAATTTAATAGAAAAAGGTTGGTATTTTAGCAGCAAAAGGATCGTTTTCTTCTCTGTTGATCTTTACATTACAAATTCCTCACCATTTTCTTCCAAATTCCTAGATAACTCAAATAGTTCGTTGCATTATCTCTACCACAATAACATGCAAATCTGAAACCTCAGGAGTCGTCAACTTGCGAGTGAAAAACAAAACTCGGGAAACTAGTTGTGATATCCCTGTTTTGCAACAAAAGATCAATAGAAACATTAGCATGCAATAAAAATTAATCAATATTAATCTTTCGGTTAGAAAAGGAAAGGTACCGCCCCCCCCCCCCCCAAAAAAAAAAATAAATAAGGAAGTTTTTTCTTTCAGATGATCACAGCCTAAATTTTCTCTAATTGAAAGTTGCACGAGCCATATAGTTCTCAATCAAATTGAGCACACAACAATCATGTAAATTATTCAGTGGCTCAACAGTAATTGAAATGTACTCCTTCCACCAACCCTAAAATAGGAAACTGATACTAAATGATACAAAATGTTTCTTCCAAACCAAAAAGAAAAATAAATACAAATGAAATAAATGTTGATAGTGATCATATTAAGCTTGATATAATAATACCTGAGATACTGGAGGGTCATATTTTTTAGCAAAGAAGGGTGCCTCAAGACGAGACTTCGCCATTCATCCCTGTCTATCTTTCCATCATGCTTTGTATCGGCTTCCTCAAAGGTCTAAACGAAATTATTAAAAGATTACTTATTGAGCAAAGTGCAAATTGAACTTCATTTATCAAGTAAAATTGATTTCTCAGGTAAAATTTGTTGCATAACAGGATCTCAGAAAGAGGATAATGATGAGGTAAAATTTGTTGCGTGACAGGATCTCAAAAAGAGGATAATGACCTGGATTAATGAAGAAATTAATGCAATGAGAATGCAACATAGTAATGCAACACAATGGTTGTGTGTTGGCTATTCTGTCGACGATTACAATACTTTTATCTGGTTATTTTTGTGTCCTTCAGCATCAGGATGTGATGCAGATAGAAACACTAGTTCTTTTGAGATCTATTGTTTTGGGATGTGATGCAGATAGAAACAGTAGTAGATGATTAGGAGTAACTAGTAAGCAAATGTAAATACCCATTGGTACCAGGGTAATGGTACAATAGACTAAGTTTCTAATGAAACTGGTAGTCTTGAACCACTATTTCTCAAAAGAAAATGTGTTGCATAAATTCCAATAAAGACAAAAAAGTAATATGGAAAACAAAATATTCAACAATTTATCTGAAATTCATTTCACAGAAAACATGCCTAAAGAAGTGAAATACTCGAGTAAACCTTATCAATGATGCTTTCAATGACTTCATCAGAAAGATTCATGCCAGATTCTGTAAGAGTGGCCACTACCATTTGCTTTACCTGACAGACCAAAATCAAATGAAACGAGTCGAACCAAAAAGGCACTGCTTATACATTTAAAAAACTCTCTCAAAAAAAATAAAAGATCTGTTAGGACAATTTGATGTAATACCCTTCCTGCCAGTTAAGAGTAATTTGCCCCTTCAACGCCTTTTTTCTTTCCTTTTTACATAAATCTTTCATGAGCCCACTGAAATTTTAATGGAAAAGACATACAGACTCCCAAATGTACAGCCAAGAAACTTTGGGAACCAAACTCCTGCATGAGGTTTTACCATGCCTCATCTCGTATAACATGCATCATGCAGCTGCACCTAACTCTGCCATAGGTACTATGTTGACTATCACCAAACCTCGCATGTCACCACACCAAAAAAAAAGGAGCCGTGCCTTTCTGTCCCTACCATGGTGTGCCTAGACCTTGGCTCGTCTCACATTGGTTTGTATCACATCACTTTCTTACTCTTATCATAAATTAATCCCACCCCCTTCTCAGTTCTCAGTGACACAAATCATGCGAAGGCATTAGAAGACAAAAATCAAATTCCACCCACTTCTCAGTTCTCAGTGACATAAGAAGAAACCTCACATGTTATGCCTTTGCATGATTTGTGTATGAGCCATGGAATCATTGACATGGCATGATGACCTGACCTGACATCTAACTGATGCTATGTGAATTGTGAGGTCAGGCATGGTAGAGTGGCAGGGGAACATTCGTTGAAAACTTCATCTATAATAACATGTGCTTGTGCATGTGTGCATGTCACAGAGAAATAGGTATGGAGGGCAAGACTGACATATGGCATGTGAGTTGGGAGCAGAAGTTTGCATCAGGTTTTCAAAGTCCCATTAGAATGACTCTCTAATGAAACTTCAAAGAGAGGAACAAATCACCTTTAAAATTTCTTCTGAGGGATGCCACATGAATTAATAAAAAGATGGCGGGACAAATCTATATGACAAGAGAATAATAGATGTGAGATTGAATAGATGTAACTACCTCCTGTCTTTCTATGAAGCCTTGTTGCTTGAGATCATACAGCTGGAATGAAACTGCAAATTGTAAAAGAAATAATTTACAATACTGCAAAGAGTTGCTCAATTATATATGCAAGTAAAATTATACATGTAGGAAACTTTGTAAACAACTAAAACAAAAGATCACAAACCATATAAAGGCATGCACTGTGTAAGTCCAGTACCAGAATACATACCCAGCATGAAATGTTACTACTTTTTTCCCTTGATTTTGGCATATACCTCTATTACACAATTAAAGCCTAACAAAATGGAGCAAAAACTACAATCAAATAAGGAAATGTGTACATCTTCACCTCCTTTAACAACAAAAAAATTATATGCAATTGGTTGATTGCTTGATGTCACAAAATGATAGTCATGATATGCTAATCCTTGCAGAAATCAGCATGTACACTTTTACCACATATGTCAGGTTACACTATATTATTGAGCTTATTATATATCTAGATCACTTTTCAGTTGGAAATTACTAATAACAAAATAAAAAAGGGCGAACAGCACAAAATGAAGACAAAATTAAATTAATATAAAATTCAACTGACAATCTATTTTATCATCAATTGGAGCATTAGGATGGAACACAGAAAGCGCTCGTGCGAATTCCTCAAACCCTAGAATGCCATTGTGCTTTGTGTCAAACAAGTCAAACACCTGATTGAAATAAAAATAATTACAAAAAATTAAAAAACATACTGTGTTTTTATTGCTAAATACAAACTAATGTATAAACCAAACATCTTTAATACCAGATATCCCTATCTTAGGACTTTACAGCTCAAGAGAAGAAAAGAGAGACTCATGCTGACAAGTCCTACTTCAGTAACAGATCCAAAAAATTGGTACCGAAATAAAACTAATTGCAATTTTGTGCATACCCGGTCAGCAAACAGACTCTCTTTCTTGTTAGTCTTGAACAGCGCCAACTGGAACTCCTCCTGCTTATAGCATTTCAAATTCAACATTAAAACAACGAAGTCAGACTTTGATTTGTCAATTGAGATGCATTAATCAAGCTAGAACCATGAAACTAGATAAAAGTCTCTCAAAATTACTATTAATTGATATTTGGTAATTGTCAAAACAATTTCAAAGCAGATTCCACATAGAGAGAAGTCAAGCAAAACATGCAACCATAAAAGTGGTTCTCGAATGGTACAGACATGGCAGGTTAATGGCCAAAAAAGACTGGTGGTGAAACCAAGTGTAAGGTAATTAATTGGGCGAGTTAAATGAGATTCGACCTTGTTAATTAATCCATCATCAATCACTGCACTGCTGATCTTTTTAAATAACTCATATAAAGCTTCAATTTCGCTAACACTGACTGCGGAAATAAATATAATGTCAAATAAAGAATGAATTTGAGGTAATATACCAACATTCCGAATACCATTGACAATTTCTTTGTTTCTACTACTTATTCTCGCATGCTTATTAGGGCTTTAATTTGTGTTTTTTTTTATGCATCCTCCTAGGTTTTATTTGCCAAGTTTCGATAGACAACCAAATTTCAAAAAAGGTGCACCTACTTTGATTTATTCTAAGACAAAAAAACAGCATATTAAACATACAAAACACACATAACAACTAACAAAAAACGCACATAGAGAAACATAGAGGATTAGAAAGTAGAAAACACAATACTATTTATGGCACATGAATTGAATTGGTCAACAAATACAGCAGTACATCTGGTCAAAATAAAGTATAGTAAAACAAAGAAAAAAATAAAGGCAAAGTGTGAAATAGCATACAAACAGTTTCTCTCGCTAGCTGCTCAGGGTTTTCAAGGCCAGTAGGCTTGTCAAGCTCACAACAACAGAGAAAGAAACGAGCAAGCAGCTGCTTGGTTCCGTCTAAGCACTTCAACATTCTCTATTTTATTGTCTCCTTTTCAAAATATCCATACCTACATAGGATAAGCACCACAGCAATGAAGTAAAACCCCGTTTCCCTTTCATACATGCTACAGTGTTGCTCTAGATCAATCAAGAACTGTAACTGAAATTCAACCTCTCAAAAGATGAGGAAGAGGAAAAAAAAAGAAACAAAACCTATTTGATTGTGAAGCACCGTAATTAGAAATTAGGATCTTGTACAGTACTATCATTTATCAAATCATAGCCCGGTTGTTGCTACCATAATTTCCGAAATCAATGGCCAAGCTCACGGTCCAATAATTCGGCGATTTTCCAAACCGACTGTTGCTATCAGCTTTGGGAGAAAGAGGCTGAAATCATTAAAAAAAAAAAAATCACCGTTCGAATTTATTCACGCCGATTCCTACTTGACTACTTCCTTCTCGTTTGTTTCGACTGTACGAGTTTCAGGGTTTGTTTTTCTTCTTTTATCCAATATTTTGGATTACAATTGATGATCGGAATGAGAGAGATTTGAGCTTTAGGTTTCGCCAATCGAGAGGAGGAAGATGGGTATCGCGGTGGGATTGAGATCACCTTTTTTTTTTTTTTTTAAGTAGTACTCTATTTTTTTTAATTTAAGCTGTTGAATGTAACTAATAACCTTTTCAGTTGACTTCGCCGCCCTGCTTTGCTACTTGAAAGAAATGCATTAAGACATTAAATTAAATAAAAAATTTGTTTCTCAGTCAAATTTTTCCGTCAATTTTAATCTGACGGTCTACAATTAAACAGTAGAATCTTTTTTCTTCAAAATAATAGCAAATTCGGATCCATCGCGGTGTATCGGGTGGGATCAAAGGCACAGTATTTATTCTTTCCTTTTTTGAGAAAAAATATTTATTTGTTTTTAACAAAATATAGCATGATTTCAAATATCATTTGTTTGCTAGGTTTAGATAGTAATAATTTGCATTTACTTTCTTTAGATAGCTATAGGTTTTTTAATTAAAACATTGTAGCTTCTGTACAACTCAGTTTAATTTTAATAAAATTGATGGGCTTACCTTACGTTAGTAAAATATGTATATATATATAATTGATTTCATTAAATTATGATTATCAAGCATGTACCAAGTGTTTCGTCTTTATTTGTCTTTAAATTTATAATAATTTTGTATATTTTTCTTTTTGTGCATTGTAGCTATAGTTTTTTTGCATGTATAACAATAGATTATTACTTTATTTTATATGAGTGAACTCAGTGAAGTCTTATGTCTTAATCTAATTTTTATATTTAACAAACCAGTCTTTTATTTTATTTTTTGCAAAAAAAAAAAATTAAAGCGTAGGAATTCTCAATAAGACCCAGCTGATTCTTTCCATGTATTAATGTATAATTTTAATTTTACGCGAGACCTCCCAACTTATAGTATGAAACGGTCGTACTTGAAATTAAATTTTCACCACAAATAATTTTATGTTCAAATATCATCACATTTCTTAATAAATAGTGTATTGCACGCATTTACAATTAAAAATTAAATATGACGCGAATTATGGTAATAGAAATATTAAAAAATATATCTTTCAACTTTTTGTCTATTTAGTTATGTTCGAGCTATGTTTTATAACGAATAGAGTTTGAAATGTTATTTTTCATTATACTTTTTATAGTCCAAATTTAATAATTTTGATATTATTATTATTACTATCTGTATTTAAGTCACGTCTGATAACATTCAATAATTATCCTCGTTTATGACTACCTGCTACATAAATTTTCGAATTTGTATTGTCTGAAATTATAATAACTATTCGACTCCTGATTTTCAATGCTGCTACGTCATTTTGATACAGATTCCAAATTCTCGGGTCCGAATCTGTTGCTCGTAGATCCCTGCTTGTCTTCGATCCAACCGCTCGATCGCCACGGACGGCTGTGATTTGATTTAGAGAGGCAGATGCTTTAATCGTTAGATGAATTTTGAACGATTCAGATCGAAACAAGCAGGAAGCGAGCAGGAGATCCGGTTCCCAAATTCTCACATATTCTAGTATACAAACACTTGAATATCTATCTCGGCGTTGTTGAATGTTGACGTAAATCATTTAATTATTGCCCCACTGTTGGAACGAATTATTGCACGGCGAAACAACGGACAGGACAAGGCAGTTCAACTTTGATACTCTGTGTCACTATTACCGTAGTCTTATGTGTGTGTTACCGTTTCAGATTGGAACTTATCTATGTGAACTAATGCACACATTGGAACTTGCTTGGGGAGAGGCACAGGAGAAGCCGTTTCAGATTCTTAGGCACCTCTTTGACAGATAAGTACAATAATGAACAATAATGGAATGGAGTTTGGGTCTTTTTGCCCCTCAAATTGTAGATATTTTCTTTGAAAAACCTAAATGTTATTTTTATCGCAGCAAAAAAATGTTAATTATATTTAATATTTTTTTAGCAAATTCAGTTGCGTTCGTCGGAATCGTAATTAACTTTTTTTTATTGCTGCAAGTCATCGATCTGTAGATATCTGAGTCTACTTCCACCGTATCGAGTCTCATTTGCGGTCGGAGAAACGAGCGATTCAAAATTGAGTCTGGCGCAAACTCGTGATAAAAATTACTAATTAAGACATAAGTTGAAAATGAAGCCCAATTTAATATGCACATTCCTCCAATCACAAATCGGACTCGACGCCATGAAGTAAACTCGGATATCTACAGCTCGATGACTTGCGATGATAAAAAAACTTAATTATGATTCTGACGAGCGCAGCTGAAGTTTGTAGAAAAAAATGCTAATCATACTTAATATTTTTTTGTAGCAACTTCAGTTGCGTTTGTCGGAATCGTAATTAACTTTTTTTTATCGTCGCAAGCCATCGACCTATATCTGAGTCTAATTCTATCGCATCGAGTCTGATTTGCAGTCGAATGAATGTGCATATCAAATTTGACTTCATCAACTTATGTCTTAATTAGTCATTTTTTATTATGAGTTTGCATCTGAATTAATTTTGAATCGCTCGTTTCTCCCATCACAAATCAGACTCAACACGATGGAAGTAGACTCGAATATCTACAGCTCGAAGACTTGCAACGATAAAATAGAATATTTACGATCTCGACAAGCGTAGTCGAAGTTGTTACAAAATTATCTAAATATAACATAACTCAACTATTAAATTAATATTTTTTATTAATAAAAAATTCAAACGAAAGTTCAAACCAAACTAATGGAAAAGTTAAAGCATTGAAATGACGGTGGTGTCAACACCGTCCTCTTGATTTTTCGCCAAAAGGACGGTGCTGTTAATACCGATCTTTTCTATTTTTTATGCTTGTCAAATAATTTTTATGTTTAAATATAATTAGTTAATTTAATTTTTATTATTAAAAGAATCGGTAAGTGTTAACCCCATCACTGTCCAAATCAGAACTGACACGTTCCGTGTGATGTCACACTGTCATTGTCATTCCACAAAAAAAAATCGAAAACCACTGAGTACTTGGTGCTAATCCCTGGGGCCCAAAATACAATCTTACCGAGCCATTTAAAAAACCAGATCTGGTCAAACCCACTTTTGAGTCAACGGCCCGTTATAATTCAACAGTGACCCGTTACACTGAGCTCCTTAAACAAATCAATGAACGTTGTAAAACCGTCGATCATTTTCTGGCATTTGTTCGCAGTTGCGACTTGCTAGCAGAAATTGAAGAGGTTAGCAGTGAAGAGCAATGGCGATGGCCGCTCGTCGATTCTTGCAAACCCTAGTTGCAAACCGTAGCTCTTGTTCTTACAACTACGGGATAATCTCCTGTTCGATCTCCTCCAGTCCGCGACTGGAGAGCATGGAATGGTTTGACAAGATAAAGAGCGCCGTCACTGGCAAAGGAACTGATACTCAACCTGAATCCTTCTCTCTAATAGGTAATACCCCATTATTGTGGAACAAAATTGCTTTTGTTTTAATTTTTTTTTTGCATATAGTTACCCAATGAGTTTGGACTTTGGAGAGTTTGCATTTATACCCTTTTTTGGTAGTAATGGTATGAAGGGATAGTGGATTATGTGAACTAAAACCTCTGTAATTAATTTTCCGTATAATATGAATTTAGTCTCATGCTTAGTTATCTAACTTGCCTTTTAATTAAGAGAATAAAGGAATGTTGAAATTAAACCCCTCTATATTATTCAAATAAAACATCTCTTAGGGTTTGCATGGTAGTAAATTTCTCATGACGTTGTTATGTCACAGATTTTGCAGAGCAAATGGATAAGGCGAGGAAATTAGGGCAACTTAAGAATTTTGTGGTGGGGCGGTGTAGTGAGACCACCATTTCCCATGCATTCGAGAAGCATTCTGCAATTTTGCGCTATCTCGGCACCATTGACGCTAGTGGAGAGGTATTCATCTTCTTCCCACCTAAATGCCAGTTATGCAAATTAGGAGCTCTATAACTTTGTTATATGCTAATTTAGTACTTTATCTATCGCATGATGCAGTGGCGGAGCCACTAAGACCCAGGAGGTCAGTTGAACCTTGGAAAAAATCAAAATTGACCATAAAATTGATTTTTTTTTAAAATATGCTTATAATTTGAAAAAAATATGCATAATTTTGAACCTCTCCGGAAAAATTCTATATTTTGAACCTCTTTGACGAAAATCCTTAATCCATCCTGGCATGACGATTGCTCACAAGTTCACTGAAATACTTGGCTTTTGGTAGTGTTGGATCCAAAATTTGAAAAAAAGAAAGATGCACGGTACCTTTGTACTTCATTATTATAACAAATTAGCAGCTGTAATGAACGTGGGTGTTATTGTTGGTTGGTTGACAAAAATTATCGTTAACGAACTCTATGTTTTTTATGTAACAATACATACATTTTCAGAATTTGACAAATAGTCACAAAAATGATGCGGCGAAGCATTGCAATTGTACAATTGCCGATGTTGAGCATATTCTGGCGAAGTACTCTTGGGCCAAAGAAGCCCAGAGAAAGATAGAGAAGCTCAAGGAAGAGGGCAAACCTCTCCCGAAATCCTTTAGTGAGGTATTTTAACTTTGGTATAGTAAGACAGTTGTGTGTCTGTGCGCGTCCCGCTCCATTTTGTGTGATTGGGTGTCTTCTTGGCTGTCCAGAGCAGCAGTTTACAGAAACACAAGACTTGGTTGGCTCTGTTTTTTGACCTCAGACAACTTTATTCTGCTAACAACTGTCGGTGGTGTAGTATCTGGTTTTGGCACATGAATACATAAATCAAATTGGAAGAAAACCAAAATTATAGTAATTCACTGTATGACTCCTGCAGTATCACTTGTTGGAACATGTGATTTGCTAATTAATACAATCTTGCTAAGAACTTATTCTACTCAAATAAGAGGAAGTTGAATTGGTCCGTACTTCCAAGTTAAGTTATTAACTCTGTCGCAGTCCTGTTGACAGCTTCAGAAACTCAAGCTGAATGTGAAGAACCATTTGATCGAAAATCACCAAATTGCATTGAATAAGTCATTATAGTGAGTTGTCGATTTGGTTTTGTTTTTAATTTTAATATACATTTCTATTTTGCTTCTACATTGCAGTTGCTTGACTGATGCTTAAAACAATGACTTGACCAAGAAATTCATAACTGAATACAATGCCATACCAACTGTTTGGAACTTTAGGAGCCAAAACTTTTGATCCTAATTTCTTAATTTGACAAAATTTAACCTTCAGACAACCTGTGGTGATAGAAACAGTAAAGTCATATTAAGATGTTACATTTCAGTCTTTGAGTTCAGAACAAATTGCCACAAAGCATTGTATGTTGTAGGTGCAAAAGATGGTGGGGTCCACTCCAGTTGAGGTTGGTAGGTCAAACCTGGCAAAAAGTGGCCAAATTAGTAGGAACGCTTTGTGTCCTTGCCGATCCGGAAAGAGATATAAAAGGTATCACAACTCTAAACACCTCTCTACCTTATTATTATTTTTTCTTGCTAATTTGTGCAATATGCCTTTGCAAACACCAGCCAAAATAGAACAATATATTTGTTCTCGAAGTTGTATGAATTTTTTTCTGTTCTTCTGTGAGTTCTGTGAAACATTTGGTATACTTGTCCAAATACAAAATAGACCAGTTTCCTTTCATATTTGGCAATATAAGAAGAATAAGCTGCTATTTTTTAAGACTATTTTGTATTGGCAAAATGGGATCATTTTCCTGTCAGAGTACAAGTTCTATTTAAGCAAATCAGATCACATTTAGTATTTGTTTATTTGTCGTGGTTTCTCTTGTTATAGGTGTTGTGGAGCAAACACATCCTAAGGGAGAAAATTAATTTAATTGCTTCAATGAGCCCTAAACTATTTTTTTCCTTTTTTCTTTTTTCTTTTTTCTTTTTTCTGTCTCATTTTTGTGATTAGTAATAATAAATTTTAAATTTTGTAGCTTATCTTGAGTTATTTCAAATTTTGACTGGTATCCGAAACACAATGTCAGGCACGGAACATAGTCATCCAATTCGGTGGGGTATACCTTAATACGGAATAGTCATTCAATAATTCACATTATATCGAGATTCTCGCACACAAATTTTGATGCAATTTGAACTATTGGATGGTTATTCCGTATTACGGAATACTCTACCAGATGTGAATTTCATAACATAATGTATGATTTTTTAGAGAACTTCTAATCTCCGACTTTCCGTCCTCCATTTTCGTTCTCCGCTCTCTTTCATTTTTTTGTCTTATTCTTATTTTGTCACTTTCATGTTTTGTTTTATTCTTATTTTATCTTATTTTTTGAATATTTTTCTGGTTTTAAGGCTAACATCCAATGTGTTCACACTAACTTTTTTGGTGTTCATACTAACTTCGTTGGTGTTCATAGTAATTTTCGAGGTGTTCATATTAAATTTTTTGGTATGAACACATTTTACAACTAATCTGAACACCTGTTTTTTTAGTCTGCTCATCATTCTGTGCAAAACATATTTGAAACAACTAGTATGAATATTTTTTTCAATAAGTCTGAATACATATTTTATTTAGTATGCATCTCATGTATTTTGTGCAAAACAGACTTGAAATAATTAGTATGAACATCTCTTTTCACTAATTTGAACATTTGTTTTATTTATCTGCACTAATACATTATATGTGCAAAACAGACTTGAAAAAAAAATGTAAAAATAGACTTGAAACAGTTAATATGAACACTTATTTTATTTAGTCTGAACACATGTTTTATTTAGTCCGAACATATGTTTTATTTAGTCTGTACATCATTCCTTCTATGTAAAATAGACTTGAAATAGTGCAAAAATACATTTGAAATAGCTAGTATGAATATGTTTTATTTAGTTTGAATATCTATTTTATTTAATTTTCACCTCATATATTATGTACAAAATATTCAAGATAGTGTGTAGGATAAAAACGTTCAAACGAATGTGCATGACAACTTTTCATTTCTATTCGGATTTGATCATTTTACTTTTCGTTTTTAAAAAATTAGATGGAATTAAGGATTGTTAGTCGATCCTTCTTTTTAATATGATATTTCTCGTGGACGTATTTAGATCGTTGACAGAGTTACCGTTATTTCATTGAAAAGACGACGTAATGTTACTTGAAGTTGAATTTGAATGTTCAAATTCCAACTGAACGGTATCTAATTCTTTTCAATGATAACATTAGCATGTAAGATATAAAACAATTTTCTGATTGGTTTACAAATAGCTAAACCTAAATATTTGTAATTTGATTTGCAGCATTTGATACAATTGAAATAACTAAATAGTACAACATAGGATGTGATTGCAGTTACCTTTTAGAGCTCTAAAGATATTAAAAGAAATTTTAGTTAAAGATTACATTTTTGTACTATATGGTTATGTGAAACCATCCTTAATCTATACATAAAGGCTGTGCGCCACAAAAAGGGAGAGCAGAGGGAGGTCAAGGGAAACACTATTTTGGAGGTCCAGTTAGCCCCCTCACCTCACCTCTACACTTCTCTCGTGCTAGACCAGACAGCTCAAAATATATAAAAAGAAACAACTATCTGAAAACAGATTATATTCTATCCTCTTAGACAGACAGGTCTGACCCAAGTTGTCTCAGATGTTAAAGCATTTCCGTAGTACACCTGCTTGGATGATTCATCCCAATATGCCAGAATTCAAAACAAAATGGGGAAAATGCAAAACATAAGAAAACATTTAACAAGTGTATCCACGGATTGAAAACTTGGCTAAACATAATTGTTTCGTTGATTTAAGAAATCAACTTCAATTGCTTTGGCATTTATCAACATATCATACAACAAATGGTAAATACTATGCTCAATTCACAAGGACACCTAAGCAACTGAAGTTACAGAAACATGTGAGAAGTCATTTTCACAACTGGTGGTTCAAGAGCAGTGAATGAAACAGATGGTCATAATATCCTCTATTAGATCCTGAATCTGTGATTTCAGTATCGTACGATTCACGATACGAATCGTACGATACGAGTCGAGTCTCGTACCTGGCGAGGCGAATCGTGGCTTCGTCTCGGGCGACGACGGAATCGCTGGAATCGCCGCGATTCGGTGGAGCGAGTCACGATTCGATTCGAATCGGACGAGTCAGCGATTCACAGGCGACCAATGAGGCGATTTTCCTCGCGATTCTATGACATTTCAATTCCTTCGCTCCATAACTCCTTCGCTTCAATTTCCCTCACGATTTTCCTCAGAAACTGAACATCGCCATTAATAAACAACAAACTCCATAACTGCAGCGTATCCCTCTCCCTCTTCCTATATCTCCGCAACTGCATCCCTCCCTCCTCCATATTTGAACTCTCTGCAAAATCCATTGCCTTCCTCCATTTTTATTTTCTTTGGCTCGGTTTAAATCTGCAATTCTGCATCGCCTGGAGTACACACCTACAGGAAGCACCCTCCTCCACTCTTGAGAAGTCCAGGTTAGTTCACTGAATAACTGATTATGATCTTTTATAATGTTTTGTTGTATCTTTTTGCTTGAACATCAGCCCCAGTGGTAATTGTCTTTTATAATTCTGCATCAGTTCACTGAATCACTGATTAAGTCTAAGCCATGTGATAAGTCTTTGTTTGATTTTGTTATTATATTGAGTTGTTAACTAATTGTCAGCCTGACAGCATGTCTGGAGTCCTGAAAATAAAGTATTGTGTTACTTGCATTTTTAAATAGAAGGTAAACACCACCTATCTTTTGAGTGTTTGTTGTTTGCAATACGCATGGTGTAATTTTCATGGTTTGAGTCTGTACATAAGTACACACTACACGCCACCTATCTTTTGTAAGGCAGAACTCAGAAGTACACACCACCTATATTTTGAGTCTGTATTTATCGCATCAGATCTCTAAATTTTGTTGTTTGCAAAACTTTTGATACAAATTACGAATAATTACTTCACCTTTTATCTAGATATAACCTGTGTATACTGATATTTTAAATAGTATGCGAGTTATGTGAGCTTATACAATATGTTATAATTTGATTTTGGAATCTTTTTTTAATGAAATTTTTGCGTAGCTAATTTTATTACTTCATTTTGAACATAATTTAACGTATCTTAAACGATTCGATACGATTCACGATTCACGATTCGATACGAAATGCTACGATTCACGATTCATTTTACGATTCGAAATCATTGTCCTGAATCCTTTTGGTGTCAGAGCATCCTTATTTGCACCATTTTGGTCTTAATAATCATAACATTCATAAACAATCCACTTCACGTCAACAATGACCAGGCAATGTGCGAAACTTTCCAGGACAATTTGTCCATGTTCTTTTGAAAAACCAAAAAATTCAATTGTAGTTCAAGAAAACACAAATAACAATCTACAAATGCAAAAAACTATAAACCTGCCAGCCCAAAGGAAGACCAATTGAGAGTTGTTCAAGGTCAGGCTGTTCTTGTCCTTGTTGCTTCTCATTTTTCATATCAGTTGTGACAGCAGTGGTTGCATCTGACGAGGACTTAGGTGAACCCTTCATTTTGGCCTTCTTAATAGCTCTTTTCCTTTTCACCCTCTCTCTCCTGTTATCCGTCATTATATTATTATATAACTTCAATAATCATTATTTATAAAAAAATCATCTAAATTATGCACTGAAAAGTCATTCAAAAGGATCATTATTAGGTGATTAAATGGAAGATAACTATAAACTTTAATCATTAAAAATATGGATTTTTCCTAGGAAGTCAGTAATTATACCAGAAGGGTGGGAATGCAGGTTGAGAAAAGTATACCAGTCACCTCCAAGTGGGACAAAGTTGGCATTGTTTTGCACTTCTCCACTGGCTATTTGATGTAATCGCCACTCCTGAAAATTCAGATATTTCAAATAACAGAACTAAAACTACAATAAGTCACATAGCCAAGTGTCTAAATATAATATATGGTGAATAGCAAAAACTACCTCTATTGCTTTCTGGCGCTTCCTTTCTAACCCCTCATAAGCACTTTATGGTTCATCATCATTATCCCGTTCCTCTTTTGCCGCATTCCACTACATAATCCAAAAAAAGCAAAATTTTTATGATGATTATATGCTTTTATATGGATGCCCACTAAATCTTGCCACAGCAACAACCCAAAAGCGAGTCAAATATCTAATGTGGACTTGTTGCAAAAGGGGAACATAACACAGAGCTCTCCAAACAAAAACAGAAATCTACAAAAAGAAAAAAGATTGATGATTACCTTGTTGACTAGGCTTGCAACTTTCTTATTTGACCTTAATGTCGGCACAACTGCAATTGAACGCTTCTTGCTATCTGAAACTGCTTCAAGAAAAAATAACATTTAAAGAAGTCAAATTTGACAAAGATACAAACACATAACGCATTGTAATTCTCACTTCAAGATAGCATTTTGGTCCACCTATGTTAACACAATTAACGATGGAAGTATTTAATTGCACAATCGAGGGTATCCTACTATATATGGGTTTAATTAACCCCAAATGTGTATGAAGATAATGTGACAACTTGAAATCAGGAGCCAATCGAGTTCACTGAGACTTAATTGAGGTACCATGCATAAGGCAGGCTGGAAATGATCATTACAGAAACTGCTACGCCACTCGCTAGCACAGTCAACTTGACCATTATATCATAATTATATTTTATAGTAAACATGTTCACTGGTAAATATAAATACTATCCTCCATTATATGAAGAAATAACACCTTTAAGCTGATCTTTAGAAACGGCTTGTGGCGCAGCAGATGATGGTGCTGCAGTTGATGGTGTGGTTGCTGAAGATGCAGCAGTTGAAGTTGCTGCAGCAGAATAATAAGCATTGGAAGACACAATAACTGGTGTGGCAGCTGAAGATCTGTAAACTGAGGAATCTCCTGCTATATGGACACTTCCAACTGCTTGGCCAGCAGAGGAAACCGAGATATCATTTGTCA
This sequence comes from Eleocharis quinqueflora, assembly GCA_964058865.1. Lineage (NCBI taxonomy): Eukaryota > Viridiplantae > Streptophyta > Magnoliopsida > Poales > Cyperaceae > Eleocharis > Eleocharis quinqueflora. The sequence continues at coordinate 253,705 of CAXKVX010000109.1, read as the reverse complement.
TACCCACAAATGATCCGGTATGGTATACAGATATGTTGTCCTCAGGATTGGTAGAAAGTTCTTCAGCCTTTTGTCCCACTGGGACAACATAGCTGTACACTGTTGGTTCAACCATACCATTAGTAACAGACACTCCCTGAACAACTGCACCTGACAATGGTGCTGCTACCTGAGCTGATGCGGTGTAGTATGGCTCATAATAGTGAGGTTGTGTGTAACTGCCAGGAGAACTATAGTTATATGTAGGTGCAGCCATATAATTATGGTAAGAAGGTATAGTCCCTAGAACAGAATAAGAAATGGCTGGTTCTTCTAGAGGTGGAGGTGGTACTGGCTCATCTAATGGAGGCGGTGGTACTGGTTCATCTTCTGGAGGTGGCAGCGGTGGGGCCCAATCATGAGGTTGTGGGGAGGGAGGAGGTGGTACTTCACCCTCTTCTAGAGAAGTTAAAGCCAGTTGACTGTTTGTGTTTGTGACATCTGCCATAATAGTTTCTTCTTCAATCTCCATATCTACATCCTCTATGGGGAGTATGGTCTCCTCTTCTCTAACTTCTTCACATTCTGTTTCTCTCTTCTTGTCCTTCTTCCATTTTCATTTTGTCTTTTTCTTTTTCAATCTCTTTTTCATTTTCCACTACAGTTTTTGTCATCTAGTTAGAATTCTCGAGACTAGATAATGTAGCAGTTGTTTCTCTTTGAGCTTCCTCTATGTTATCGGGGTTAGATTTGGACAGAGAAACTTCAGTGTTGTAAATGAAAGCTTCTAGGCATCTCAACTTTGACTGAGCGTGAAGCCAGAAGGGAAACAAGGACATCTCATATGGTTTAAGCTCCTTACAGTCGGATATTCTAATTTCAATCTCCTCTCTTAACTTTTCGATTTGTGTAGATGACTTGTGCCTAGAAAGAAGCACTATAAGATCAAAAGAAAGAGCTTCAAAGAATCAAAGTACTAGGGCAAAGAACTGACCTGATAAATGTTAAAATAACCAGCTGGCACACTTGTGACACATGGGCTGGTACGGGCTCAAAATGGGAAGAACGAACAGGGAAAGAAATAAGCAGCAAAGGATTCGGAAGATTTCTTCTATTTTAGATAATATTGTATATCTGTAATTGAATTTATAGAATAACTTCTGTATAGTTTCTATGTTTAGATTAAGGTTAGAGATAAATATAGGGTTAGACTATGTAACCAGTGTATCAGAAAACAGAGAAGAAAAAGAACCAACTTGTAATCCGATTTTTGATGAAATAAAACTAAGGGAGGGAAGAGAGTTTTTGGGAGTGTTGTGTTCTTATTTGTGAATATGGTATCAGAGCTAGTGTGAGATCTAATTACTCTTTCTCTCCAATTTGAATCGCTGCTAAGAGAAACCTCTGCAGCACCATGGCCGAAACTAACCTCTTGATTGAAAAACTAACCGAACTCATTAACCTACAACAAAACCAACTACTGGCAATGAACCAGCCTCATACTGCACCACACACCACGATTGTATCGCATGAACCAGCGTTACATCCAAATCTAATTCCTATAAAACTGGATGGAAAAAATTACCCTCTATGGTCTCAGGCAGTTCATATGGGCTTAAAGGCACGCGAAAAACTAAGGCACATCCGAGAATTACCCCCTGCTAAGAACGATCCAGCATTCAACCGGTGGGACATAGAAGATACGGTGGTTAAAGGCTGGATATGCAATTCCTTGGACAAAAGTCTCTATGGAAAATTCCTAAAATACCCGACAGCCAAGGAGGTGTGGGACGCAATAGCCACAACATTCTATGATGGAAGCGACTCTGCCCAAGTTTACGATCTGAATAAAAAGGTAAACCAAATCAAACAAGCTGGTAGACCAATCGAACTCTACTATAATGAACTTCAGGATTTGTGGTTAGAAATTGATTTTCGACGCCCAAACCCGATGATGTGTGCTGTTGATATCGAAAGATTTGACAAATTTGTGCAAGAGTCAAGGGTGTATTCATTCCTGGACGGCCTTGACGATAAGTTTGACAATGAGCGCACGAATGTTTTGCAAATGACTCCGTTTCCAACCCTTGAACAAGCTTTTGCTCGGGTGAGAAAGGAGGCTACACGTCAGGGTGTGATGAACTCAGAGGGTGAAACAGTACAGCAAGCTTCTGCTGCCATGTACTCGAAAGGGTACAAGGGTGTTGACAAGTCCCATTTGAAATGCTCCCATTGCGGTATGACAAAACATACCAGAGATCAATGCTTTAAGTTGGTAGGCTATCCAGATTGGTTTAAAGAAAGGCACAAGGAGAAACATGCCGGGTCAGGACGAAGCCATGCGGTGATAGCTAGAGCAGACAACCACCAACATGTACCAGCAGGGGTGAAGCAAGGTGATGGCGTGTTTCCTGGCCGATCAGACTTAATCTCTCACGATCATGATGTGCGTAGGCCTGATCCTCTACTCCCAGGAGGTAAGAACTTCTTGTCTTCAGGTGAAAACAACAACAACATGGTACCAGGAACATGGTACCAGGAGCAGGCAACAACCCATCAAAGTGCGAGTAACATCCCTGCTGGTAACCGAATCCAACAAGACTCAGGAAGTGATAACAGCAAAGGCGCTGCACATGTAGCGCATCAGAATGGTGCAGGTAATGGGTCAGGTAAATTTAGTACTCAAGGGAAAAACAGTAACGAGTGGATATTAGATACAGGGGCAACAGATCACATGACTTTTGATAGAAATGACCTTATAAACTTTAAAACACCTAAGAAAAATGGCATAATTAATGCAAATGGAGATTGTTACCCTGTGAATATGGCTGGTGACGTAAAGGTTTGCCCAAACTTAACACTTCAAAACACTTTAGTTGTACCATCTCTATCCTCTAAATTGGTGTCGGTTGGACAATTAACAAACGATTTAAATTGCATGGTACAAATATTTCCTGATCATTGTTTGTTTCAGGATATTCAAACCAAGAGGGTTTTGGGCCGTGGTACTAGGCGAGGTGGATTGTATTATCTCGACGAACTAAGGATAGGCGAAGCACTACTCAATAAAAGCTCGGATGGAAAAGAAACCGAAATTTTAGTATGGCACAAAAGATTAGGGCATCCTTCCCTTGGGTATATGAAAAAACTTTGTCCTCAATTATTTACTAATTATAACTATGATAGACTTGTTTGTGAAACTTGTATTAAGGCAAAATGTCATCGGTCATCATATTTACCAAGCAATAATAAAGCACTTGCTCCATTTGATTTAGTCCATACAGATGTATGGGGACCATCCCCAATATATTCTAAGGCCGGTTATAGATGGTATATCATATTTGTTGACGATTTTTCGCGTATGACGTGGCTATATTTATTAAAAACCAAGGAGGAAGTAAAAGAAATTTTTAAAATATTTATAACTATGGTCAAAACACAATTTGAGAGGAATATTAAAGTTCTGAGGAGTGATAATGGAACTGAGTATATAAATCATAATATACGAGAAATATTGCATAGTAACGGCATAGTACATGAGACATCGTGTATAGGAACACCTCAACAAAACGGTATTGCGGAACGGAAAAATAGACATATTCTTGAAATTACACGAGCCCTATTAATTGAAACTAATGTACCAAATATTTTTTGGGATAATGCAATCACATTCGCTATATATTTGATGAATAGAACGCCAACACAAGTTAATAATTTTGAGACGCCATTAAAACATTTTTCAGCTCACTCAAAAGTCAACTCACTCCTAAATTTAGCTCCAAAAATATTCGGTTGTACAGCTTATGTTCACCTTCAAAAACAGTTTCGATCCAAACTTGAGCCTAGAGCAGAAAAATGCGTTTTTTTGGGTATAGGACAACATCAAAAAGGGTATAAATGTTATAGTCCAAGTACACGGAAATTTTACACAACCATGGATGTTATTTTCATAGAACATGAACCTTATTTCAAAAATCCACAAAATCCAATTCAGGGAGGGAAGAATACTAATGAAATAAGCAACGAAAGCGAATTGAATTTTGAGTTTCTAGACTATACAAAGCAGTATGAAATGATAACAACACATACATATTGTGCGCCTCAACCTTCTTGTGCACCTAATCAAGCTGAGCATAACCCACTACAGTCTAGTACATATTCAAATCCTGATATCCAGTCTCATGATACCTACCTTGCGCAAGACAGTGCAAATACAGATGCTATAGACAACCAAGCTAATGAAGATGCAACAATAGCTCCAAGGAATGAGATAATACAATCCTCCGATGATCCAGTAACACTACCTGACTCTCCTCACGAGGTAAATTTTGCTGAACCCAGATTTACATTGCCACCAAGAACAAATAGAGGAAAACCACCAAAACGGTATGTACCTGAAGATGGTTCAAGTATAGAAAAATATCCTATTGCAAATTTTACAACCACTAATCATTTAAAAGAACCATTAAGAGGATTTGTGAACCAAATATCATTAACAACAATACCAACAAAAGTAGAAGAGGCCTTATCAAGACCAGAATGGAGAAATGCCATGAATATTGAAATAGATGCATTAAAAAAGAATAATACGTGGGAAATTACCAACCTCCCTGAGGGAAAAAAGGTTGTGGGATGCAAATGGGTATATACAATAAAATATAATGCACATGGAAAAATAGAAAGACACAAAGCAAGATTAGTCGCAAAGGGATACACACAAACATACGGGGTTGACTTTCAGGAAACGTTTTCTCCAGTCGCTAAACTAAGCTCTGTGAGAGTTCTTCTATCTATTGCAGCAAATTTAGAATGGCCATTACACCAATTTGACGTGAAAAATGCATTTCTACATGGAGAATTAGAGGAGGAGATCTACATGGAGATGCCTCCTAGCTGTCAAACACCGAGTACAGTAGGGAAAGTATGCAAGCTAAGAAAAGCCTTGTACGGATTGAAACAGTCGCCACGAGCATGGTTTGGACGTTTTAGCCAAGCAATGAAAAGGTATGGATACAATCAAAGTGACTCGGATCATACAATGTTCCACAAGAAAAAGTTTGATAAAATCTGTATCCTCATAATTTATGTTGATGATATGATCATAACTGGGAGTGACATAGAGGAAATAAAAGAATTAGAAGGAAAATTATTCAAAGAATTTGAAATGAAAAGTTTGGGTGGTCTAAAATACTTTCTTGGAATAGAGGTAACCCGAAATAGAGAAGGGATATTCTTGTCACAAAGGAAATATATACTTGATCTTTTGAGTGAAACAGGGATGTTAGATTGCAAGCCCGTCGATACACCAATGATTCCGAACAAGAAGTTGGAAGCCTACACCGATCATGTGCCCACTAGTGTAGATAGATATCAAAGACTTGTAGGAAAGTTGATTTACTTGGCTCATACAAGACCAGATATTGCATATGCAGTAAGTGTAGTGAGTCAATTCATGCATTCGCCCAAAGAAGGGCATCTAGAAGCTGTAATGAGAATTCTTAGATATTTGAAGGGCACACCCGGAAAAGGTATAGTATTTCGGAAAAATTCACATCTTAATGTGTACGCTTATAGTGATGCAGATTGGGAATGGTGTCCTACAGATAGACGATCAACGGCAGGTTATTTCACATTTGTGGGAGGAAACTTGGTTACATGGAAATCAAAGAAACAGAATGTTGTATCTTTATCAAGTGCAGAATCCGAGTTCAGAGGTATGGCTAAAGCAATTTGTGAGCTCCTATGGCTAAAGAAATTTTTAACTGAATTAGGTTTTGAGCCAAAAACAGAAATGAAGTTATTTTGTGATAACAAGGCGTCTATCGATATGGCTCATAATCCGGTACAGCACGAACGAACGAAGCATGTTGAGATTGACAGGCACTTTATTAAAGAAAAGCTTGATACTAAAACTATATCTATGCCATTTGTAAGATCAAATGAACAGCTTGCGGACATACTAACCAAACCAGTGATCAGTAGAATCTTCACTGACACGGTCAACAAACTCGGTATGAAGGACATATATGTGCCAACGTGAGCGAGGGTGTTAAAATAACCAGCTGGCACACTTGTGACACATGGGCTGGTACGGGCTCAAAATGGGAAGAACGAACAGGGAAAGAAATAAGCAGCAAAGGATTCGGAAGATTTCTTCTATTTTAGATAATATTGTATATCTGTAATTGAATTTATAGAATAACCTCTGTATAGTTTCTATGTTTAGATTAAGGTTAGAGATAAATATAGGGTTAGACTATGTAACCAGTGTATCAGAAAACAGAGAAGAAAAAGAACCAACTTGTAATCCGATTTTTGATGAAATAAAACTAAGGGAGGGAAGGGAGTTTTTGGGAGTGATGTGTTCTTATTTGTGAATAATAAACCTCTACCATATATACCTTAGGGTACTACACCTCAAATTATGACTTCCACATTGTAACTTTACCTGTGTAGGGAACAGTTGCAGGTTATTTGATCATAATTGGATGAGAGGATCAACTGAATTTCTCACTCAAAAAAAGTAGAAACAGAAAATTGCATAAAATGACACAAAAGTGGATACAGTTCTCTTAGGTGCATACAAGTACAACGGCTAAACCAGAAAGATCACTGAAGTCAAAGCATCTATAAAAAAAAACTAGAGCTTACCCATCTAAAAGCTTCGACCTCTCCAACAAATCCTCCCCATGTTTCACAAGTTTATCTGGGTCAAAATCCTCTGCAAATGATGTACCATCATTCACTCCCTTATCCTCTTCTGTGGCTGCAACATAGTTTTTAGCCGTCAAATCAGCATCTTCAGAACCAGAAGTTTGGCACTCAAGCGGCAAAGTAACTGGTTCTGCCAATTCAGATGCTTCTCTACCAGAGTCGATAATAGTGGAATTATTACTGGCAGCTACTTCATTAGGTACAGTTGATACCAAGTCAGCCGGCACTTCCCAAGAAATCTCTCCTGTAACTGTGTTCCAGTAATAACACTGGTTTGTCTCTGCATGCATCACTGCTTTCCAATCACCACCAACATCACTAACCGTTTGCATGACTGGTTCACCTGAGGAACTTTGAGTAATCTGATTTTCACTTGCTAGATGTTCTGTTCCAGTTGCTTCAACTTCTTTGGAAACATTTCTAGCATTGTCAATGCAATTTTTAAGATCTTCACTAGTACCAGGTACCATCTCTTCAAGAATGCTAGTATCAGGAGTTGTCTCTTGAAGGATGCTAGTACCAGGTGCTATCTCTTGAAGACGGCCTTTGACAGAATTTCTAGATCAAATATTTGAGGATTTGAAAAGAACTATATCTCTATTCTCAGACTTTACATGTTCTTATAGAGATTACAGCCTATAATAAATGACAAATCTACATAAGAGGAAACATATAATCTACTCCTATAATTACATAGAGCTTAACAAGAAAACAAATATTTGAAATCCTGAAATGATACACATATATTCTTGACATCCCCCCTCAAATTGATGGTGGTGAGGATACTAACATCAATTTGTTTACCAAGAACTCATGTCGAACACTAGTGAGAGATTTTGTAAAGATATCTGCAGTTTGAAGATTGGAGGGCACATGTGGTAGAGATACTAAACGTCTTTCAACTGCATCTCGAATAAAATGGCAATCCACCTCAATATGTTTAGTACGTTCGTGAAAAATTGGATCAATTGAAATGTGAATTGCACTCAGATTGTCAGCATGAAGAGGAGTTGGATTAATCTGAGTGAACCCAATATCTGCAAGTATCCCTCTTAACCACATAATTTCAGCACACGCTGCTGACATTGCTCGATATTCAGCTTCAGTGGATGATTTTGAGACTCGATCTTGTTTCTTGCACTTCCATGAAACGAGTGCATTACCCAAGAATACACACCAACCTGTTGTGGATTTTCTGGTATTTGGACAGCCAGCCCAATCTGCATCAGCATAGGCTGAAATCTCAAAGTTATTATCAGTAGGAAAGAAAATACCTCTTTTGGGTGTCCCCTTGAGATATCGTATAATTCGTTGCACCGCTGTCAAGTGTAAATGTCGTGGTGCTTGCATGAATTGACTAACCACATTAACAGCAAATGATATATCGGGTCTAGTAATTGTAAGGTAAATCAAACTGCCAACTAGACTTCTGTATAGCTCAGGATTATCCATTAATTCACCTTCTTCCTTGTGTAGTTTTAAGTTGACTTCCATAGGAGTATTGGCAGAGTGAGTGTGCTGAAGATTTCCGCGTTCAACAATTTCACTCAAGTATTTCTTCTGATTCACAAATAATGCCTTTTTAGTATGGTGCACCTCCAGACCTAAAAAGAACCGGGCTTCACCGAGGTCCTTCATTTGAAATGAATGGATAAGTGTGGTCCTGAGTTTATCAATGCTTTGCTGATCACTTCCTGTAATTAGTATATCATCTACATAGACCAATGCCAAAGCAATTTCATGACCTGACTTACATATAAACAAGGAAGGATCATATTGACTCTGTTGAAATCCAGCAGATAACACCACCTCCCTAAGTGTACGAAACCACTCACGAGGTGCTTGTTTCAATCCATACAATGATTTCTTCAATTTACACACTTCATTCGGCTTTGCAACTGACAACCCATTTGGTGGCTTCATGTAAATTGTTTCACGTAGCTCACCATTGAGAAACGCATTTTTAACATCCATCTGCTTAATCGACCACCTTTTTCCAGCTGCAATGGCAAGGAGAAGTCGAACAGTGGTCATTTTAGCAACTGGTGCGAATGTTTGATCATAATTTATTCCATACTCTTGACTATAACCAAGTGCAACCAACCTTTCTTTGTATCGATCAAGTGTCCCATCAGACTTCAATTTAATTGTGTAAACCCACTTGCACCCAATTGGTTTCACTCCCATTGGACATGGCACAACTTCCCATGTGTCATTCTGATGTAAAGCATGTAGCTCTTCATTCATTGCTTTCCTCCAACATTCTTGCATGCTAGCTTCTTTGTATGATCTGGGTAATACAGGTTCATGACCAGTTACCAGATAACCATATCGAGCAGGGGCTCGAGTTTGACGCATTGATCGTCTAACATCCTGCACTCTATTTTCCAGTGCCATACCTTCCTCTATTCCATGTTCCACTATTTGTATTTCACTTGCAGCTTCTGGTATCAGGTTATGTGGAATAGTCTCAGCAATTGTGTTTAAATCAGGTTGTGCAACAACTCTATGGTCACCTTCAGTGTGGATCTCATGTGTAGTGGGTGGTGGTACAGTGCAGGGCTGGGATGAATCGTTAGGCAATGTTAAGATGCTGGAATCCTTTTTTTCCCGTCTTGAATAAACAAAACCTGGTTTAAATCTATCATTGGAGATTTGAGAGGATTTTAGGTCATTTGTTGGTTGGAACAGATGGAGAATAGAGTGAGATACATTGGAAGAATCAGGAGAGCGATGATGATAATAGAATTCAGATTCACGAAAAACAACATTACGTGAGATTCGAATTTTTTTTAGCTTGGGATCATAACATCTAAAGCCTTTTTGCCCAACAGCATATCCAAGAAAAATGCACTCAGTTGATTGTGGAGTGAGTTTTGTGCGTTCTGTTGGAGGAAGATGGACATAGCAAATACAACCAAATGTGTGGAGTGTATCATACTTAGGATTCTTACCATATAACAGGAAGTAAGGTGATTTATTTTGTAGATTTTTTGAGATTTGACGATTTATTAGAAAAACAGAGGTACAGACAGCTTCATCCCAAAAGGAGGCATGAACAATAGCTTCTGTTAACAAGGTTCTTACCATATCTAATATGTGTCTATGTTTGCGCTCAGCCACTCCATTTTGTTGGGGGGTATATGAACAAGATTTTTCATGTAGTATGCCTTTCTCACAAATAAAGGTTTGAAAATCATTTGACATGTATTCACCCTCAGAATCAGATCTCAATCTTTTAATGGTATGATCAAATTGATTTTCAATCATGGCAACAAAATATTTGAATATTTGATTCACATCTGATTTCTTTTTCAATAAATACACCCATGTAAATCTAGTGAAATCATCAATAAAAATCACAAAATATTTGAATCCAGTAGTTGATACAATTGGGGAGGGTCCCCACACATCTGAATGCACAAGATCAAAAGGAGAGGTGCTTTTACTAGTACTAATGGGAAAAGAAAGAATTTTACTTTTACTAAGAGCACAGGTAGAGCATGAATTTGGAGAAATATTTTTTCCAAGAATTAAACCTTTCTCAAACATAATTGATAAACTATGAGTGTTTGGATGACCTAATTTCTTATGCCACATAGACCAATAATCAAGATTTTGAGATGTAGAGAAAGCACTGCTAATAGATTTTTCTAGGTTTTGTTTAGTCTCAACAGTAAAGAGTCGTCCCTTATGCATTGCCGTCCCGAGTGTCCTCCCAGTTCCCTGGTCCTGTATCACACACCCAAAAGGATTAAATTGCACACAATGATTATTCTCCGTAAGTTGTCCCACAGAGATGAGGTTGGAAGAAAGTTTTGGTACCAAAAAAACATCTTTCAAGATCATGTTGTTTAAAGGCACAGTACCAATTCCTGTGATGTTGAGTTCTGTACCATCTGCAATTGCAATTTTATCGGTACCCTTGTATGGTGCTAGAGAGGTAAAGGTTTGTGGTGAGTTACACATATGATTTGATGCACCAGAATCAATATACCACTTTGTTGTCGTGTTACCTGTCAAGCCCATTGTAGACAGAGCCGATTGAATCATCTGTTGCAATACTTCAGTTGTAACAGATGCAGGTGGAACTGTAGTAATGTTGCTGGTATGGCCATGTCCTTGTCCTCCAGCTTCCCCTTGACTTGATGCAACCAATGCCTTACCAGCCATACGTCGGTTTTGTGGTCTCCTTCTGCATTCAGAGATAATATGACCACTCTTCTTGCAGTAGTTGCAAAACTTCTTTTTACAATCTTTTGCAATATGGCCGTACCCTTGACAGGAAAAACATTGCACGTCATTACCCATTTGAGTACTTGATTGCCCCCGTGTTGCTAGCGCCATGGTGACTGGAAGCTGAGCGGAATCTTCAATGGCTGTTCTGGTAATGGTTGCTTGTTCTTCACGCATCAATTCCCTAAAGCACTCAGTGAGATTTGGAATCGGCTTGCGTGCCATAAGCTGACGCCTTACTGGTTCAAACTCTGGCTTGAGTTTCATGAGGAACTGATCCCTCATGTTCTTCTCTTGCAGCTCCCGAACGGTGACTAGTGCAGCATGCGGGACATTTGAGTATATGATCGAGTTATATTCAAGCCAAAGATTCATGAAACTGGAGTAATAGTCTTGTATACTCAATTGCCCCTGCGCATATTCGTGAATTTCTAGATCAAGTTGGTACTTGCGTGCATCACTATCATGATGGTAGATGGTCTTGAGATAATTCCACATATCAGCAGCACTTTGATAAGGACGAAGATTTATGCCGATATGTGGTTCAACTGACCCGAGAATCCAACTCATGACCCGAGAATTTTCTTTTACCCACTTCCTTAGTTTGTTTTTATGAATCTCATCTGTATCAGTTGTTGACTTGATTTCTGGTTTCGTTTCACTACCATCAACATAACCCCACAATTCATTACCCTGAATGAAGCATCTCAGATTAAATTCCCACAAGGTGTAATTCTTCCCATTGAGACATACTGGTATAACAGCACCTTTGGGCAAGATCTCCATTATAATAAAACTCACAGAATCTGCAAATGATAATTACAATACTTTGACTATGAGAAATTCAAGAGCAATTTGCCCCTGAATTGAATTGATCACCAAGATTTGATAATGTGACTTCTTGAATTGATTAGAGCATGTGCTCTGATACCATGACAGAATTTCTAGATCAAATATTTGAGGATTTGAAAAGAACTATATCTCTATTCTCAGACTTTACATGTTCTTATAGAGATTATAGCCTATAATAAATGACAAATCTACATAAGAGGAAACATATAATCTACTCTTATAATTACATAGAGCTTAACAAGAAAACAAATATTTGAAATCCTGGAATGATACACATATATTCTTGACAGCCTTTGCCAGATTCAGCTGTACTTTCTGCGATCTGATAAAATAAAAAACAATAATAAGAATGATATCACATTAAACTAATCTGCTCAATAAAGAAAATAGGACAACAGAAGAAAATTAAAAGAGAAAATGCTATAACCACCTGAGTGTTTGGAACAGAACCCTCCCTGGTCGCATCACTAGATCTCTCCATCTCTTCCTCATCTGAGTCCTCGTCGGTGTACTGGCTGAGAAGTGACAGTGGATTCTCCTTACCTGAAACCCAACATATATAACATTCTTACCAAGGCCTTATTTATCAATTTTTCAATACTCAACAGATAAACAACACTAGGATATCATTACAAACATATAAAAGCATGATATTTACAAAATAAATATTTTTAAATTAGGTGACCTGACAGTTTGTAAAATAGATCAAGTCAGGGGGTACAAACCATATAAAAAAGATAGAGACATACGAATCGACGGATCAACCATCCCCTCCAATTCGGCTGGGAAGAGAGAAGCCAGTGAGAACTCTCCTTGTTAGTGAGCAATCCTGCAAGTCTCAGAGAAACTAAGATACTCGCTGGATATAACATAACAATGACTTTATTATGTACTCCCTTTTTCGACCAATAGTATGTTTCCTCCTCTAAATAGTCATTTCTGAAGAGTATTTGGGGAAACCAACCTGATGTAGGTGAACTGGGAACCCATGTTTCTGCACCATTTTCTAAATTGTCAATAGCTCCCTCTTGTCCAGACAAATCTCCTAAAACATAAAGGCACGATCAAGCTTCAGTGATGCAACTCGGATCAAATTAATTAAATGAACATTAAATAACTGTTAAAAGTTAAAACTCAGACTCAAATAACCAAATAAAACCTACCTGAGCTATGCCAGTAAGCAGAACATTCGTAGTAACAAATTAAGCAAGAGACTGGTACAGAACAAGTGACCAAGTTGGAAACAAAAGTGAACTAAAATTCTTGGAAACCACAAGCTTAAGTCAGGGTATAACTAATCCCAGGCTCCACATTTTTGAAACAGGTGTAGCAGATGCAGGCAGAGGCAGTAACGCATTCGGTATACTGGTATGAGGGACCGGATCCTTCAAACATTTTTGGATGATATAACAAATTTAGTCCATGTAGAATCTGTTCTTGTCTGTGTTGTTGTGTTTAAACTTTTAAGCCGTACATATTTCTATGAAAGACCTATACAGTATTGAGCGTATATGAATTTGCCTGGGTTTAGCAGTGAAATTATTGTAGCTAACATTACCAATCAGATCCGCCAATAAACCTATATTTTTACAAAGAACAAATAAAAGAAAATAGGTAATCAGACCTTATTAATAAAAAGTTGCCAATCAGACCTAGATGGCTTTTTTCAATGTAATGAAAAGCCTAAATAAGTAATAGGAAGAGACCCTACCTTACAATTGAGAATTCCTGTCAAGGACATACCATGTTGAGAAGAAATATTTTAAGAATAGGAGCAGTCTTAGAAAAATTAATTTTTAAATCAGATAATCCCTCGAAAGCCTTTAACAACCATTGCATTTTTTACAACATTGAATCATTAGCCTGTAAAAACAATAATGTATCATCGACATATTGAAGATTAATTATAGACCTACCATTAATCACATGAAGATCCCAAATCCCTTAGATGAGATGAATGAGCACCTTGTGAAATTAACCCATCTAAACCTTCTGCAGCTAGTATAATTAAGTAAGGAGAGAGTGGATCCCCTTGACGAACCCCTTTCCTATATTGAAAAAATATACTAGTCACTCCATTAATTAATACATTAAATCTACTCCCCCCATAATACGAGATATCCAAGATATCCATTGTGTAGAAAAACCCCTTTGCTGAAAATAAGCTAATAAATAAGACCAGTTAACATAATCAAATGCTTTATGGAAATCAGTTTTAATAAAAACCTCTTTTATTTTGTATGAAGTATTTCATGAGCACTAACAATAATATTCATTAATTGTCCATTTTGTAAAAAGCCTGATTGAAAAGGACCTATAATTCTGCTCAAAACTGGTTGTAACCTAAGTGCTAGTACCTTAATAAATATCTTAAAGTTACAGTTCAAAAGGCTGATTGGTCTAAAATCATTCACCAAATTAACATTAGCAATCTTTAGAATAAGGCAAATAGTAGATCTATTAAATTTTGATAAATCAAAAGAACCCTATATGAAAATCTTGTAACATAAAAACTAACTTTGTTTCGATAATTTTCTAATAAGTTTGATAAATCAAAAGAACCCTATATGAAAATCTTGTAACATAACAATACTATCCATCTGAACTCGGTGATTTTTTTCACTCTCATACTAAATACAACAGATTTAGTTTCAACTTCTGTAAAAGGAGCTATAAGGGTGCCATTCTCAAAAGAATTTACCATATCTTCAGGTGCCCAAGAATGAGGATTAAGAGAACCCCATGTAATACCCCATTTAGTAAAAATATCTTTATAAAACTAAACCAAATGTTCCTGAATATATGTAAAATTAGTACTTTCCTCCCCATTAATAATAAGTGAAGAAATAAAATGTGATTTAAAATTATGAGACCTTATGAAAGAATTTGATGTTAGCATCACAAGCTGTAAGCTATTGAGCTTTAGCTCTTTGGGACCAATGAATAGTTTCTAGATGATATACCTCATAAAGCGCTCCCTTAGAATCTAAAAGATGATTAATTTTCGAATCATCTAAAAGTCTATCCACGGACTAAAGCTCTATATCATTAATAGTATATATCAAATCATTATTTTTATCTTTATTATTCTCTATTTAAATTACAACTCCAACACCGTAATTTCCTTCTTAACAAAGAGATCTTGGTTTGCCAATCTATTTATCTTGTCTTAAAGTAACTTTGGAAATCGAAGGGCTTAATTTAAAGCAATTCTAGAATATCGATGTCTAATTGGCTATTGCAATCAAGTTTTAACAATTTAAGCACAAATAATTTCTAAACTAAATTAATAATGAAAATAAACAGAAGAGTTTAGAAAATACAAACAAAGCAATCCAAGAGACACAAGGATTTTAACGGAGTTCGAATATTGACGATCCTAGTTGAAGGTTGTGTGTTTTGAAAGTTATCTTTTTGATAACAAATTTATGAATTGTTTATGATTTTAAATGTTTGTGTTCCTTGAGATTGATATGTTATATCTTTAGAAGCGTTCAAGAAGAAGCTCGTGGTCTTGAATTATAGAATCCTTTAGATGAAAATATATAATACTGAATATATTCAGAATCATGGTAATTAAAGGGAACACTATTTACCATGAAGATTATCATGTCAATTAAAAGTACATTGTAGTTCTATAAATGTTGATAAGTGATTATCATTCAACGACATGAGTATATAAAATGGTGGTTCTCTATATATTGAACATGACCTAACCCGATGGAACATAATAAAACTAGATTTGATTTGAGTAAAATATATGAGGGACAAAAGCCTCATGACAAATCGGGTATTGGGTATAAGAAAAATTCAATTCCTTCAACATCAAACAACCCCCAATGTGTTAAAGAGAAAGGCAAACAAGTATAAATTCATAAAGACATAAATGCAAAATACCAAAGGGTAAGAAATGCACCAAATTATGTATTTAGATATAGATTTGCCAATAGCAACAAGGCCAAAAATAAATTAGAACCAAAGCAAAAGTATTTCTATCCAACATGGTCAAATGATTCATATCTTAAGGAACAAATCGATGGGAAATATGAAGTCAAAAATAAAAATCATGTCCAATACGATACTAAACTTTATGAAAGACCAAGGATTGTCATTCAACAATCAAACGAATAAAAAATATACAAATCGAATTTCAATTATTTATATGAACCTAAGAATCAAGTTAAGGATTTAAAAGTAGATTTTCAAACTCGGTGATACGGTCTATCTGAGAGATAGCCCGTAGGTGATTTTGGGTTGATGTGGGTGGAGGACAGTTAAATAGTGTGTTTAACTGTCTTTCTCTGTATAATGGTCTTTGGCATGGTGATGCGGTATTTTGCAAATATAATTAATCTCAAGTTTTACCCTAAATATCGAATTTGAGTTGCAAGTGTACAACTGTCGTGAGTACGTTTAGGGATCGAACACAGTGACAATTTGATCTCTACTGACCTTATAATTAAAAGCCCTAACAATTAAAGCAATTAAGAAGTGCAGTTGTTGTTTGTTTATTTTAATCCTAATTCTTTTTCAATTGAAATAACAGAACTGGTAGATTACAATTCGTGAGATTTAGAAGAGGAAGTTTAGAGACTTAGGACTTCTAGCACTTGTTCAACTAAAGATGATTATTGAAATATCAATTGATCGGTTTGGAAAAAGGCATACAACAAGAAATATCAATTTCCGAATTTCTCCCATTAATATCTCTACAATCACAAGTTAAGTTGATGATTAGTCTAACTCAACTTATGCTTGCAATTTCGGTTCAAGCCGCAATAGTCGTTATTCAGTTCGATTACCGTGCAATTACGCTACGAGAAATCTTCCTAAACAATTCCTAAAATCCCCGAGTGTAATGATTATTCCTCTCGATTCCAATCAACACACAAGCATCTCTTTTCAGTCCAAGGTTATAGCAATCAAGTTTCCCAATTTTTCACTAAAACCCTAACTTATTCAAATATCACAAAAGAGACAAAACCTACAAGTGATATATCAATAAAGCGTTGTAAATTCACAAGTACATCAATCCTAAGCCTCTAGAGAGGTATTTAGCCTCTCATGGCACAATTAAGCACAAGAGAATAAAAGAAATACAACACAAGAGAGATGAGTAAGAGAAGAGAACAATAAAACCGAAAACCGTTGTGTAGAACTTCTTCTCTTGCCTTGAATCACCTTCAAAACCTTTTTCTCTCCCAGTAATCACCTCTCAAAACCTTCCACAGATCCAGGAGGAGAAGAAAAGAACCCAGATATGGCAACCCCCCTGCCTTAGTCTTCAAATAAGGAAGAAAATGAGCCAGCGTCGAAACGTTTGCGGGTCGTAGAAATTCTTTGCGCCCCGCAAACGACAATGTGATTCTCTCTGATTTTCTCTGGAATTTCTGCACTTTTTTGCATTGTTGTTTGCGGCCCTCAGCAAATTCCTGCGACCCGCAAATTGTGTTGTAGACCTCTGAACTTGCCTCTGAGTACTAACTTGTGACCCGCAAACATGCACTCCGAGGTCTGTTCTGCTTCGTTTGTCGCTCCGGTGTGCTATCCAAGCTCTGTTTTGCTCCAAATCTCTTGTACTTGTCATGAAATAGAGAAAACTGGACAGTACGAGGTTTTGCACGCTAATCAAAACAAAACAAACATAAAACGAGATGAATTTAATTTAATTAGCACCTAAAAAACTCTAAAATTCATATACGCCTTTACAGCGTATCACATGGTCTGTGATGCTTCTCACGTCTCTCCCCATTTCTATAGTATGAGGAGGCATATATATACTAGGTATTGTCGGTTAGTCGTGAGTACCGATCGTGGGTAGTTATTGGACTGAGGCCTGAGAGAGAGAGATCGGCGGATGAGGCCTGAGAGAGAGAGATCGATTTCTAGGGTTAGACGATTGAGAGAGAGAGAGATCGGGTTTTTTCTCGATTTCTAGGGTTAGGACTTAGACAAGCGATTGAGAGAGAGAGATCTGCTGAGAGAGTTGAGAGAGAGCGCGATATTTTCTAGGGTTAAGTATATATATGTTAGGCGCAGAATATTTTCTAGGGTTAACTGGGTTAAGCGATATTTTCTACTCTTAACAGATCACAGATTCACAGCCCACAAAACATGACCCAAGTATTAATATTATCAGCCCACCTGATGCCTTATGGGCCTACTCTCAAGCACATGCCTTACCTGGCCTGGCCAAGTGCCTGACCTGATATGACCCGTCGTAACTTTGGGCCAGCCAGGCAAAGCTTCGGGCCTGGTGGATTTCATCGGGCCACCGGGCCACTAGGCTTTGTTGCCATCCTTAGATGTGGCATAGTGGTGTAATCCAATAATTATTGTTGAGGTGGTTCAATCCGAGAGCTATTTTTGCTAAGTCTATTTTGGGAATCATCTTTAATACCCGTAAGTTAATTCGGGTACTAACTGTAGTCTTTTCTAAGCCTCCCGAGTAGTGCGGGCTTCTTATGGGCTTTGGTAATTGGGCTATTGGCAAAATGACCTATCATCTGTCCCCCAAGCCTATAATGTCATCTTTGTATACATCTCCCGGGTAGTGTTAAGCTATTGAATTAACACAATCTTTTTTTGGACTACTTAGAACTTTATTGTACGAGTCTGTTATTTTAATAGTGATTTAATTTAGGTAATTAGATTAATAAAATAGACTCTAATGCTTAACTAATTGTTTAAAGGTTCAGATTTTGTTATAACTGGGGTTACTAATAAGTATCTATGGTCATTTGGCATTTATAAGTATATAATAAACGTATAAGTATACATACATAGATAAATATATTTATATTTCACCTATGATTAACATTTTTAATTAATCTCTAACCTTAAACTTAAGGATTTTAATTATGTACACCAATTATTCATTTTAATTATTTTGGCCTTTGTTATTTAATTTTGGTATGTAATTTGTATTAGAAATTCGTAAAATATCTCATTATGATCACTTAGCATGGTTATGAAACTGTTTATTGTCGCATTAAGTTCAAAAAACGCCTTAGATAAAATGTCCATTATTTTATCTAGGGATTTACGCTTAGGTATTTCGATAAATTTTTAGGCTTCTATTATACCTCCTATCATATTCTTTACGGATTTATGTTAGTTTTAAATTTCCTCGAAGACTTCAACTGGAAAATTTTAATTCATACGAAAATTATAATTTACAAAAGAAAAAGTTTTTAAATTTTAGTATTTTTCTTAAGCTAAATTAGAATTAGGATCTTAATTTACAAGACAATTATTTATTAAATAATTGTTAAAAATGACGGGTTTTACAACATTTTTTATGGAAAATATATAAAATTTTATGTTATCTTTATAAATAAATGTTCATATACAGATTAATGATTAATACTTTATTTTAACACAAACACTGAAAATTATTTTTTATTCCAAACACTTTTAGATAATAATTTATCTACTTAATTCATCTATTTTGTTTGTATCTTAATTAAAAAACTAATTATTTGCCTGAAATTAAAATTACATTAGAGCATCTTCATCCATGAAACTCTTGGAGTTTCTAGTCTGATGTGGCAGTTTCTAAATGAGTTTCAGAAATGTAGATGAGTTTCTTATTTAGAAATTTTGTTCCAGAGTTTCTTATTTAGCAACTTTGCCTTAGAGTTTATAAACTCTGACGTGGCTTAATCATTGGCTAAAATTGATTGATTTTTCATAACATTAATAGTATTTGCTGACGTGACAATTAAAAAACTCTAACTTTTTTAGTTTCAGAAATGAGAGGTATAGAAACTAAAGAATGATTGAGTTTCTAAAACTGATGTGACAATAATTTATAAACTCTAAAAGTTTTAGAAATAGAGATGCTCTTAGATTTAACTTTCTACAGAGAACACATATTTTATTGTTGCAAGACGCCTTCAAAAGACAAATAACAAAACTCTTATTTCAAATAAAATAAAGTACAATAAAAAATGGGAACATTGAGAATTAAATTAACCTAGATTTAATACATTTTATTATAAAATTTATTTTTTCAAAACAAGAAGTTACAAATTTCGTTATGAGAAATTATATTAAATGACTAAAAAGATATTTTAATATGACTTTTCTGAAAGTTTCTATATTTTGGGGCCGTCTAACTAGCAGAGGAGGAAATTGCAAAGACCTGGTGGATACAATAATTAGGTCGATATGAACCCTTATCCGATACACTAACTACGAAATTGCCATCAAAAAGTGCAAAAGATCACCTTTTCACGAGCTGGCCCACAAACCCACCACCTCATCCCTTGCCTAGTTGCCGCTTGGCTCCTCATTCTCTCAATCTCTCTCCATCTCTCTGTGAACTAATTTCAGAGAAAAAATAGAGAAAGTTCTAAACTTGCGCTGAATTCAGTTCAACCAAATTTCCTCACTGGTTAGAAGGAGGCAAAAATCGAGAGATTTCTACGATAATTTCCGGTGAGTACATGATTTTTCTTGATTTTTTTACTTGATTCTCAGTTTTTATTGCTTCTTTTGTTGCCATACTCACCTTCTCTGGAGCCTTCAGCAAATCTGACTATCGAGCGAAGCTTTATATTCTCGATTTTCGGGTTTCTAATTCCACGATTGAGCTTGAGAGCAAAGATGCTTGATGGGAAATAACCTGGATATCGAATCTCATTGGATTCTTTTTATTATTATTTATTATTGTTTGGTTGGAAAAGGCAATAATATCTGAAACTTTGTGGGGTTCCATGGAAGAAGAAAAAGTTCCTTTGCTTTCCTAGGAAGATATTTTTTTCTGCAAAGCATGATTTGAGAGTTCTGAAAACGAGATTTCTTATTTTTCGATTTTCTAAATAGTTTTTAACTAATTTAATATTTTTTGTTTTTTCCCAGGAGTCCACTGACCAAACATAATTAATCACGATTATACTATTTATTATATATTATTGCAAAAACCTTTCTTAAATCTGAATACTTCATTTTGACGTGGATTCTTTAATCATGGTCGGTATAAAATTAGTTATCTGTCCCCTATGCACTGAAGTACAAGCTTAACTTGTTTAAAGCCTAATAAATGCTCGCCTTTTTAGTGAAACATCAATTCATGGGTTCGCTAGAGGTAATTGTTTCTTCATGTGCTTATCCCTCCTCAAAGAGGAAAAATAGCTCTTTTGGGTTTTCAGTAAAAATAAAATAGAGGTTTGTATCAGTAAAAACTTCTCACAAGTCACAAATACCTACACATACCCCTTATGTATGTACTTTTTACATATTGCAAGACAATCCAGGCGGAGTGAGATTTTAGATTGAGGGTTGCCAAAATTTCAAATTATTCTCTAATTTCACTAAATTTTTTATTGGGAGTTGCCAGACCATAAATGGCATAATTAAATCATCTTGTAATTTAACTAATCAAATCGTTTATGATAAACATTGGGGGATGCTAGGCACCCCTCAGCATCCCCTAAATCTGCCCCTGGTTGTAGCATCATCTATTGAAAGCAGGAATGCTTTTTATTATTCTTTACTTCTTTATTTTTCTTTTTGTAAACATGATAACCAATTTTGTCTCTAACATTTCATTGTTCTTGTTTTCTCTAGCATTCTCATAGATCCTGGCAGTGTGGCCTTTCGCGTTGTACCAAAAAAGGCCGGCCAATCATGAGTTCCCCATGTGACTTCTGCGGAGAGCAAGATGCGATGGTCTATTGCCGATCTGACGCAGCCTCTCTGTGTCTGTCATGTGACCGCAATGTTCACTCAGCAAATGCTCTCTCTAAGCGTCACACTCGCAGTCTGTTGTGTGACCAGTGCAGGACCCAGCCAGCAGTGGTACGCTGCAATGACAAAAACTCATCCCTATGTCAGAATTGCGACTGGGCAGGACATGGCCAGGCAGACCGTGCAGGCCACAAGCGACAGACGATTAGCTGCTACTCAGGCTGCCCCTCATCTGCTGAGTTGTCAAGGTTATGGTCATTTGTCATGGAAATACCGACTGTCAATGAGCCGAATTGTGCACAGGGGTTCAGCATGATGAGTATTAGCGAGAATGGGAGTAAGAGCTGTGCGGGGATGAACATGGATAGCGGTAGCGGTGTGGAGGGGGAGCTGGTTAGTATGAAGAAGGTTAGCAGTCCCTGGATTGGCTCATGTCCACGAACTGGAAAAGATACTCTGTCCCCTTCTGAAGAAGATAATCAGGATGCTTCTAAGGTTGAGAGATTTCTATACTTTTCTTGTTTTGCAGTTTTCAATTCTTTCCAGTTAACTAGAGCCTTTGAATCTTTTGTTTTCAACTTTCACATTTATTCTTTCTCTGAGTCGCAATCTACTTTTCTGTTATGCGCAATGTGGTAGGATTTTGACCAAATTGAGCCACAACTAACCGCAATTGTGTATAAGATTGCAGTTTGTTAAGATTTTGATGAGGAACTGAGCCCTCAATTGACCCTTAGTTGGACAACTACCCTGCCTTGACACGAATTTATCATGGACTTAACCCTAAAACGTGTTAGAAAGCATCATACTTTGAAAGCAAATGAGAAATAAAATTCTGTTTGGTGCTTGTTCTTACCAGAAGAGGCCTGAATTAGTTAAGCAATACTAATATAGAACTATTTATGCAGTTGAGAGGTGTTGAAGAGGAACTCAGTTATGGCAAAGACACCCTGTATGAAGAGTTATGCATGGAAGATGTTGACCTTACCTTTGAGAACTATGAAGAGTTGTTCGGTGGATCCCGCATCCAGCCAGGTCAGCTTTTTGATGATGCTGGCATCGACACCTATTTTGAAATGAAAGAAACCTCAGGAGCTGATTCCAACTGCCATGATGACTATAACACAGAGGTTTTATTCTTTTCTCTGAATTTATTCTTTGGGAGTTTGTTGTTTATTTGGATGTTCTGTTGTTTTAGCTATGCTGATGAGCCAAGGACTAAATTTGCCTCATACATGAAAGTCCAAACCACGACAAAAAAAAAATAATGATAAAATGAACAAAGATACGTTTTTATAGTTAAAGCTAGCTGGAATTTTTTAATATATATAAGCAAACATAGACCTTATATACCCATATTAGTTAGGGTAATCACTTTCAAAAGAAGCCATTTTGGAAAGTGGTAACTGGTAACATTGTAGGTGGACAAATTTGCAGTTTTGAAATTTTAAAATGGTTCCGAGTGGCATAAATGCAATACTCAAATTAAATTAAGTCAGAATATGCATTGCACCTTGAGGTATTCTGGTATCAGTTCAGTTAGTTCATATACCCTTCCAGTACGAGAAATTCGTATTGCTTCTCTATATTGTTATTTATGCCCCTGTACCAGAAAATGCAGCAGTGGTGTGCTACCTTTTCATCTTAAACATCTACTTGGGACATTAAGCAAAAGATATTCTTTTGACCTGATATGCTGGCTTTTTAAACAACTCAGGAATTATACACTTCTAACATATTCCTAGAAGCTCCCCACTAAATCACTATTATTCTTTTAACCAGCTTAAAGGGAAACAAGCAGCGCAAGGCATGACTGTATCCGATCCACTGTTGACAAATCCCGGGGGCTCCAAAGCAGATTCATTTTTAGGCCTGACTGGAGAGAGCAGTGCTGGCGAGTATCAAGACTGTGGGGTATCTTCAATGCTTCTCATGGGAGAGTCACCTTGGTTTGCATCCACCGAAGGTGGGCCTGATACCGCTTCCTTAGCTAGTGTTAGCCGAGACAGTGCTCTTAATCGCTACAAGGAGAAGAAGAAGAAGAGAAAGTGAGCCTTTTTCTTTTTTTCTTTTTCATTATTTGCAGAAAGTGTCTGCATTTTATAAGTTTTCTAAAAATAATTAGTTATTTGTTTCCCATTCCTTGATGATTTAATTTTAATTGCAAATTTCATGGCTTTTGCTGGAAAGTTCAGAATTATAGCAATCTCTAGTAGTTGGTCTGACACTGAAAGGTTTAAACTTTAAACTGTTGTA
The DNA here is from genome assembly GCA_964058865.1 of Eleocharis quinqueflora. Classification (NCBI taxonomy): domain Eukaryota; kingdom Viridiplantae; phylum Streptophyta; class Magnoliopsida; order Poales; family Cyperaceae; genus Eleocharis; species Eleocharis quinqueflora. The sequence goes on along the minus strand of CAXKVX010000109.1, from coordinate 229,975 downwards.
TACTTTGTGTTGAACAGGTTTGATAAGAAAATAAGGTATGCCTCTCGCAAGGCTAGGGCTGATGTCAGGAGGCGAGTGAAGGGTAGATTCATCAAAGCCGGAGAAGCATATGACTATGATCCTCTCTGCCCGACCAGAAGCTATTGAGCAAAATAATGCAGGCAGATGTTTCGAACTTGGTTTCAATTCATATAAGGGTGCATTGATGTCGGTTTTGAATCGATCAGTTATTGAACAAAAAAGGAAGAAAACAGACAAGTGATTGAGATTTACCAATTTTTTTGGAGATGCTGTTCATCGATTTCTCGTCCTGTACAGTGGATGAAACAGATGTCTCCAGCCCACTCGACGCACCTTTTGGTCAACTTTTCCTGATACTTTTTTTTTCTAAATTTCATGAAGTATTTAATTGTTCTTTTTCTGATCATGTTTAAGCATCCATCTGGATATGCAATGACAGTATGGTCATGTTAGACATTTAGCTAACATGTGTAGTGTATAGCGTTTGTTTTGCGCAATTCAGTGCTGCTTGTAAAGGAAATTTGTATGCATGTTGAGAGGTTACTTGTTCCTGTATTTTTTGTTTGCTTGTGAAAGATCGATTAACTATTGTCACAAAGGAAATTTGTACGCTTATTCCAAGACAAATCTTCATAGGAAGTAAACACGGCACCTTAGAAAGAAACGTTCCTACTTTAGCCCTAGAACAATAGTATGAGGTTTCTAGATACTAATAACAATGGTGGTGCATGCTCAATGGGACTATGGGAGTATTTGGTGTTACAACTTACAAGAAGATTCATCTTTTCCGAATTTTTATCGTCAATTACTTGGTTTTGTCTTCATGAAATCATTGGGCTCCTATTGTTAGAGATAGGCCATTATAGAGAAGCTTTACTTCAGCAGACGAACATTCAACGAACATTATTATGGACCATGCACACTCATGATCCATGTATTATATTAAGATTATTATTTATTACTTTCATCATAAAATCTAGAAAACATATACATTTTGGGTAATTTTGTAACTGCAAATATTGGATGAATTGATCAAATGGTGATTAGAAATTTATGACTTTACTTTCAAGTTCATGTTGTACGACTGTTTTTGTTTCTCGTATAATTACTAATTAGCTTTCATATTTTGTATAAATACATTTTACACGTCTCTATTACAATATATCGGTTATAATTATGATGTTTGCATGTACACTTTTTTGCATTAGGCTAAAGTTACAAAAGTTGAAATTTTTTATTATTAGCTATATGCTATGATAAAAGGGATTAGGAGATTTAGAGGATAACACTCGAGCGAGAGATCGAACAACGCCTACGAGCAATGAATAAAAAAAAGAGATCGAACAACGGATAGAGAAATCAATATAAAGTTATTGATTGCCAAAAAGAACGAATGAGATTATTGACCAAATATCGTCGAAGAAAATTCATCCCGGATAGTGATCATAAACGAGATCACCGAAAAATGAGAAGAGATGGTAGAAGGAAAGAAGAAGAATGAGATATGAAAGAATGAAAGAAGAAGAGAGATATAATTAATTCTAATTTAGAATGAAAAAAATTGGCAAGATTCTTAAAATCTCATGGTTTGAAATGAGTGCATAATTAGAGATGCAACAACATTCTTTCATAAATATATTACTTTAAATACATTGTTTACGTAATATATTATGATATGAAAAATTGATAATTATGGGTCCCATTAGTATAGAAGAACATCAATCACCTATGAAATAAATGATGTTTTAAAAATCAATCTTGTCGTAAATTATGAAATAAGTAAAATTATATAAAATGTTGGAAAAATTGATCATATCACTAATTATTAATTAAATAGGATTATATAAAATGTTTGAAATTTAAAATATAAGTGAATTATGAGTTTTTAGCATTTTGTGACACCAATAACTAATAATAATAATAATGATGATGATAATACTAATAATAGTAATAATTTGTCATATATGATTTTATTGTTTTTATAATTCACATATAATTCACATCTATGAATAATTCTATAAAATAGCCAATACAAAGTTATTTTTAATCTATATTTTTTTATTTATCTAATAAACTAACTAAACTTTTTTTTGAAGTAGTATAAATGAAATTCTTATGCTCTATCGGTTCTATCGAAATACACCTACGGACGTGTCAGAGTAAACCATATTCCTAGCCCTAGGGTTTGCTACTTTGCTCCCAAGGTCGAAGGCGAATAACCTTCGATCGGTGCAATGGAGAAAGGCGGAAGTGGGAAGGGAAAGACCTCCACCAAAGTGCTAGCTTCGAAGCGTGGTTTGTGATTCTTTGTACTCGACTTCTTTTTCGTTTCCGGTATGTAGAAACCGACTTCATGCAATGTCAAATGCAGTGCTGTTCTGCTTCATTTGAGTTTTGGGGGTTTGACCTTCGTTTTAGGAGTCAATGGCATTTTAGCTCCAATATGAAATTTACATTTTCAATTGCATTTTTATTTGGAAGGCAGATGAGTCACCTCAGGGCTAGTTTACTGACTATTGTGTTCTTTTTCGCTCCCTGGAAACTGGTAAATACAGTGTGGAAAGTGTTAGTACCCATTCTCAACAAATTATTCTAAATTTTTTGTTTCTTCGAATTTCTGGATTCACAATTTCTTACACTGTTTCGAGAGCTAGTTCAGCTGGGTCAATTTAGGGGTTATTGTTACTTGAGCTTTAGACCACCCAATTTATGTTAACAATGTTTGCCTAAGTATCTCTGCAATAGGTCCTTTACGGTTATGTTTATGACAAAGTTCTTTTTTTTTTCTGTCCCTATATAGGGTCTTCAAGTTCAAGTCGCAGGGTGAATGAGCCTGTGAATGTAACGCCAGTTGAGATAGACTCAGATTCCGACTCTGAAGGTACATTGTTATCGCGTATATTCGTCTGTTTCCTGTTTAGTTCTACAAGAAAAAAGATATCTACTCTTATACTAGCTTTTAAGCTTTCTCAGTAAAGACATTGACATTGCAAATAATTGAAGTACTTCTGTCAAATCATGCTTCAGTACCGTTTTCAACAGATAGGGAACTGTTTTTCTCTCTCTGTCTCTCCCTCCTGTTCATTCCTTTTTGTCATTGTGTAACCTGGTTAGTTGATACTGCCAGGTGCAAATAGTAGCTAAATGAGTTGAAACTGAGTTGATTGCAATATGGTTGTACAATTGAGGGTTAATTACAGAAAGTTGCTTTAAAATTGGGGCTTGTGCACAATTTAAGCCCTATTAGGACAAAACAGAGGATGTCATCACGTTATTTGGGTCTAATTGATGTTGGCAAAAAAACAATATCGTAGTGTTTCTGATACTCTTATGCCTGCTAAACTTGTAATATTGGTCCTCGAATATGGTTTCTGTTATGTACTATGAAAAAAGTAACACTGTTTTCTTCCATTTGATAGGTTTTATTGAAGAGAATGATTTCCCTAAATCAAATGGAAAATCAACCTCGAAAGGTATTAGGATTTAGCACATTTGAATTCATCTTATTCATATGCCAAACTAGTGGTATAGTAGCTACCGGTGCTATTCGTTGACTTGTAATAAGGCCCTAAGTTGCGCCAAATGAGCCTCACGTAAGTCTCAATCAAGTGCAAGACAAGCTTGAATGATGTTATTTAGCATCCATTAAAGAAATTTTGCATTGCTCTTACAGTTATACCTCAGTTTAGCTTCTTTTTTTTGTCTCACTATGCAACTAAATATATTTTATATTATACAAGGCACATCAGGAAAAGGTGGTAAGGGGTTCAGTTCTGGGAAGGGTGGAAAAGGAGGTGTCTATTCTTCTTCTAAAAAGCCTTTGAAAAGAGACGCTGATGTAAAGCTCCAACTGGGTAATACCTTCTTTGATAGTTTTGATCTCCTTTTTAATTAGTTTTTATTATATCGTTATAGTTATTTTTTTTATTTAGTGACTTTAGAAAGAAATTTATACTGTACAGTATAAATGTTATCTCCTCATAGTTTAACAAAGAAATGTATTTTATCACAGAGACTCCTAGTGCAGCCAGGGTGGTTATGGATTGTGAGGCGGGTGATATACTCCAAGAAATACAAGAGCACATGGTTATTTTGTCAGAGGACCCCACAGTCAAATTTCCTTTGTACCTTTTCTTTGACCCAGCATTTTACTGCCATATTTGAAAATAGAACTGAACTGCCAAAATTAACCTCGAGTTGGACAACAAACAATAAAACTGCCGTTAGTTCGTTATTATGCTAACTCTTACTAAGGTTTTACATAAAGAATTTATATATCTTGGAATCCAAATTAAATCTGCTTGGCTTAATTTTGGTTTAATCTGGTTATAGAGTGAACTGTCCTATAAGAATGGAATTACCATTTTTTCCGTCAGATTGTTAGGTCCTTCGAACGCGGTTTTGTTTTATTATGTTTCTTAATACAACCAATACTTGATATTGATTGACATTTGCGGAAGGGTTTGTATATTAGTATCTGTTTTGGAACAGACCAATGTATATTTATATCTCTATATTTAAAATGGCACTTATTACAGCGTTAGAATTGCTAATTCTCAGTTGCAAGAAATATTCAATGTTCCTTGGTTTGTTTGTTTGAAAATAAGGACTGAAGACTGCCATCTTTTGATATTCACCTTTTAAACTAGCTCTGCCAATGGTTTGCAGAAAAATGTTTTATGCCAGTTGTAAACACTCAACAAATGGCTGCAATTTGCCAAGAGATCTGTATCTTCTACGGTCCTAAATAAGCTGCATCAAGTTAAACAAGTGGTTAACATAATTCTCTTAAATTTTTAATAGGTCATTTGACAAGGCATATCAGTATACAAAAGAGGCAAAACAGTATAGTGACACAAAATCTGTCAAAGACGTGCTGGAGTATCCTTCGTTTATGTCATGTTTTTAATTCATTCAACAACTGGAGAAGTACAAAATTTGCATTCATCCACAAATTAATTACTCCTTTTTCTGGAAGGGTATATAAAAAATTGTCCATGCATTGGTGCAGGTTTCATTTTGTTATAGTTCCTTTGATTTATATGCCAATAATAAGCCATTAGAAAAAATAAATTTATCAGTGTATAGTCTTTAACTTGAAGCTCAGGTCTCTTAAGAACTGTGGAGTCACTGATGGAGAGGTGAGATCTGCATTCCTAATATTATCCTTTTTATTTATTTTAGTGTATGCATTAATTAAACTCTGCGTATGTAGATTTTTTTCATAGCCTGTCCCAAGCCAGGAAAAGGAGGGTTGTGATATGCTTGGCGACCAATGTAAATTCAGCCATTCTCATTGGAAATAAAACCCGATTTATTCGGTTTCAACTCTAGCTTAACCCAACTTGTTTGGGACTAAAGGCTTTGTTGTGTATGCATTAATTAGTTAACTCTTAATTAGTCGACTCTTTTTTTTGTGTGGATGAAAGCAGATATGCATGATCGCAAATAGTGGCCCTGAGACTGTTGAGGAGGTTTATGCCCTTATACCTTCACTTAAGGTACTCTTCTCTCTCAATGTTTGTATTTGTTTTGACGTCATTCTGTTCTTGTTTGAAGCAGCTATATAAGTATAATAGTTTTTAGGTTTGTTAAGTAAGCCATAAAAAAGAGGGATATATCAATATGCAACCAATACTGTTGATGAAAAGCTGGTATGATATATATACTGTTTTAGATAAATTGATTGGTATCTTACTGCATTCATGGTGAAAATATGGAATAAACATGAGGGAACAGATGTCCTACTTGTGACCATATATCAAAAGATAATACTATTTTGTTGTGTTTGAATAGGAAAACAGGTCTAAAAATGAAGAGCCTATCAAGGATGCACTTTCTAAGCTCTCTGCATTCAGGATTCCCAAGTAAAGCACCTCCACTTCAGGGTAAAGATTTTGTAACATTATTGTTATCAGTTTTATTTGGATTTCTGGCAAGGATTTCATGTATACCCCAGAAATATCAATACTTCTTATGCTTTCTATGTGTGTGTACGATAATTTTCTGACTTCCAGAGTAGTAAGTATAAAAAAAATGAGGGTCATAGTAAGTTTTTTTTACTAAAAAGATGGGGTCAAATATAAATATTTCTTCCAATTGGTATTGAGAAAAAAACAAAACGATTGTACAATTTGTGCAATTGTGAAAATAAAAATGGGGGGCAGGGCGGGCAGCTGGTCCCCAGTCTCTAGTTGTGTGGTACCAAATATATTTTTTGTAAGTGACACTTAAATGTTTTAATCATCAAGCCTAACCCCCAGATGCAATTAAACATCTAGGAAGCCAGGAAAAGACAATTTATAATGTCTGGAGTGTAACATCTGTTCTAATGGGTAATGTTATGATTATGTACAGGTTTATATACATACGGGAAGAAACTTAATAATATATTGTTTTTTGCTGATTAAGTTCCTCTTTTTATTTTGAACTCTACTTTTTAACTTTGCAGAATGTAAGAAGAAGGAAATTGTTGGTCAATAGTAGGTTATTTGTCTTAGTGAAGTGGAGAAAGTTAGCGAAAAGCATTTTGTTATTGTTCTTCATGTTCTATAAGTGTGTATGTATATGTCTTGAACTTTCTCTTTAATTGAATCTGTCTGTTCGTGCTTAGTAGCTTCCTAGGTGCTAGTTCTGAACCATACAAGGTTTGCTGTTCTGACAAAACCATACCTTGTTATCTTGAAAAAAATTAGGATTTCTTCTGCTACTAGATTCGACTCTTAATTTCAAGTAAACCGGAATCTGAGTAAACTTATCTGACCTAGCTTTATCTTTTAGTACCCATACCCAAATATGGAACCAGAATATTTTAGTGTCCATGTTTTTATTGAGAACTACAATAATGATATTATAGGATAATAGGAATAGAGGAAGGATGTAATAATTCCTTTATTTTTGTGTGCTTTTATTGTGCCTAAAAAAATTACATCAATCATTATGCATATCTTTTTTTATGCAATTAAATTTAAATCATTCATTGATTTTAATGGATGGTGTAGACTTAGGAGGTATCATGGAGGCACTCACAAATGGAGTTATTATATCAATAAGGCCTCTTTCTTTGTTATTCAAGTGACAAATACTTTCAGTCAGTACTGGACCTAGTCTATATCAGAAACTTAATTTGACGCAGCAAATTAGCAATGTCTGGCTTTTACAAAATGCATTAGATCTATCTCAAAGCTTCAATTGAAAATTTTCAGCTTTTGTTTAGGTTTTAACTATAATTTATAAACGATCTAATTGACAAGTTTAACTCTGTAAACTTCTGATCCTCTCACATGCAATAATTGTTAGATGTTATCAAATTGATAGCTAAGAGATCCATCACAAAGGAGAAAGAGCCAAAAAGAAAGGAAAAAAATATATTCAGGACGCACTGTAAAGCGGATCTTTTGACTACATAAATCCCCACACTGCAGAAAATGTCAAAGAACAACTTAAGCTCCTTCTCGTATCCAAATTGCATTGTGCTTCTTTCAATTGTTGTCAAATAATTACAAGGAGGTGGTTAAACTGCCTCTCTCCTAGCACACACAAGCAGTAACAGGTGCATTCAGTATTTCAACATGTCACAATTCTATTTATCTTCTTCGTTCATAATGTAAATTTTACATAACTTCAATTAAAGTTAATATGTGATGTGCATAAAAAAATATTCATATGAAAATTAATTGTTAGATTTGCGCTAGGGTCTGTAGCGCTCTAGATGTTGGAACTGCGCATGATAATTTGTTTTTTTTAAAATAAAAGATGGATGCTGATTTTAATCCGAAAAATTATGTCACATATAAGATTTTTTTTATTTTAAAAAAAATTTATGCATGAAATTTACAATGTACAAAATTTATTTCTATTAGTAAACAGAAATGAAATTCTATACCGAACAAAATCTACACGAAATTTTTTGAGCCTTCAAAATAATTTCACAAAATAGAGTTCTTGTCCTTTCTCAGGAGAATTCCAGCCTGGATTCAATGACAGGATGGAGTTTTTAGGATGTATGCGAACACGAATTTTAATGCATTTACAATTTCATAAAAAAATTGTGGAAAATAATGCTAGTGCATTGAGTGAATTTGAAGTACTCAAATAAAACATTAAAACTGGAGCCTTTATTAACAAGTTCACCTGTCCCAATTTTTCTAATATTAGAAATTTAATAAATAAATTATAAATAGAAAGATAGTTGCCGAAGTTCGAGTAACAAAAAAAACCGAAGTTGCGAACACCTATCTTTTTCAAAAAAAACCAAAAAATCGGCGTTGCCAACACAGACTAATTCATTATTTTAAGTTTGCTGCAAAAGCAAACATATTACTTTCCTTTTGGTTTGCTTTTTTATTTTTTATTAATAAAAATATTAATATTTTAATTGATAAGTTAGGTTATATTTAGGTAATTATGCTCATCAGAATCATAATTTGTTTTTTATTGTCGCAAGCCATCAAGCTGTAGATATTCGAGTCTACTTCCATCGCGTTGAGTCTGATTTGCGATAGGAAAAAACGAGCGATTAAAAATTAATTCTGATACACACTCATGAAAAAAAATTACTAATTAATATATAAGTTGAAGATGGAGTCAAATTTGAGATGCACATTCCTCAAATCGCAAATTAGACTCAACACAATAGAAGTAGACTCGAATATCTACAACTCGATGACTTGCAATAATAAAAAAACTTATTACAGTTCCGACAAGCGTAGTCGAAGTTGTTATAAAAAATATTAAGTATGGTTAGTATTTTTTCTACAAACTTCGACTACGCTCGTCGGAACTGTAATTTTTTTTATGATCGCAAGTCATGGAGCTGTAGATATTCGAGTCTACTTCCATCGCGTCGAGTCTGATTTGTGATCGGAGGAATGTGCATCTCAAATTTGGATTAATCTTCAACTTATGTCTTAAGTATTTTTTTTATCACGAGTTTGCATCAGAATCAATTTTGAATCGCTCGTTTCTTCGATCACAAATCATACTCGACGTAATGGAGGTAAACTTGAATATCTACAGCTCGATTGCTTATAATGATAAAAAAATTAATTACGATCCGACAAGCGTATCCGAAATTGTTACGAAAAAGTTACCTAAATAATCTAACTCATCAATTAAATTATTAATATTTTTATTAATAAAAAATAAAAAAGCAAACCAAAATGAAAGCAAACTTAAAACAATAAACTGGTACACCGACCTTTTGATTTTTTCAAAAAAGCTGGTGTTCGCAGCTTCAATCTTTTTTATTATTGGAACTTCCACAGTAATATTTATTTCTATTTATAATTTATTTATTAAATTTTTAATATTAAAAAATCGGTCACCTTTCACTTAACCACGGGCGCCGATTGGCTCAAATCTGCTGTGATTTTCTATGCCTTATATTCTTTAATCATCTGACAGCATGGACTTTGTACGTACACAGGACACAGAAAATCCGGGCTACTATGACCGATTACCGCGAGCTGACGTCACATTCTTTTCCTTCCCTCTCCGTTTATTTACATTAAATTCAATTTTTGTCGCCACGTTTCCTACTTCAAATTCCCACAAGTAATTCAATCCAATCACAACTCTTCAGTTAACACCACCACCTCGTGCACACAAATCAATCAAATCAAATCACAACCCCAACGAATGGCCTCCTTTGCTCCTCGGCCAATACCCTCTCCTCTTCACCTCCGCCTCGCCGTCGTCGGCGCAGGAGCGGCAGGTCTCGTGGCGGCGCGAGAGCTCCGCCGTGAAGGCCATGGCGTGGTTGTCTTTGAACGGGCCAATTCGGTTGGAGGCACCTGGGTCTATACCCCTGCGGTTGAATCCGACCCGCTTGGCCTTGATCCGACCCGGAACATCGTCCATTCAAGCCTCTACAGTTCTCTGCGCACGAACCTCCCTCGAGAATCCATGGGTTTTCTTGATTACCCATTTGTACCCCGCAAAGGTGGTGATTCGCGCCGGTTCCCTGGCCATGAAGAGGTGCTGAGATATCTGGAGAATTTCGCAGAGGAATTCAAGCTGATAGAGTTGATACGATTTGGTACAGAGGTGGAGAGAGTGGAGAGGGAGGTTGATGGTAAGAGATGGATTGTTAAGTCGACAGAGGTGGGTAGTTGTGGTGAGAAAAAGGAGGAAGTGTATGATGGTGTTGTTGTTTGCAATGGACATTATACTGAACCTCGCATTGCTGAGATTTCTGGTATTATTCCTTTATCTTTTTCTCTATATTACTATTTATTAACCTGTGTTGCAAATATTTAATCCTTTTCGGGGTGACACTGAAATGCCAGCAATTTATTTAGCAAAATTGGGTATGTACCAAATACCAATGAATGCTTGACCAGTTGGAAAAGACTTGACACTGGAATGAGGGTTTTTTTAAATAAAAAAATTGGCGCCCCATAACTGAAAAAAATTCAAAATAACATCTGACATGATATTTGTAAATTGCATCCAAATATTCGAATTGTACTGGAAATATTACTCCATTTAAGAATGACAAATTCACCCATAATTCCGTTTAGCCTTTTCTTCCTCCATTCTATTTATGTGCAAATGAACTAAAATCAACCAAAACCATTATAATGCTGGGATCAAATCACATAAAGCAAGCTCGGGGTGTTTTAATTGAGTTGAAATAAAAAAAGGAAGGAGTGGCTTTGACATTTGATTTGTTTCGTTTATCCTTAATTTTTCCATTGGGGTGCAATCTGTGAAATTGCAAATGTCGGGTTAATATGGAATAGGATGTTTTCAACTTGTGAATAAAAAAAAGGAAAGAAAAATTGATGGCTGGATGTGCTGAAATATGGATTTATTCAGGTATCGAGGCATGGCCAGGGAAGCAAATGCATAGCCACAATTACCGTGTGCCAGAGCCATTCCTTGATCAGGCAAGTCATAAATTTAATCTCATATCAATCAGACATCTTGGAACCAGCAAATATTGGCTAAACAAATCTAGCACTGGCTGGTATATACTGGTGCAATTTAGAGTTCTGTCTCATAAACTTTTCATTGTACAGGTGGTAATAATCATTGGAAGTTCTGCTAGTGCAGTAGATATTTCAAGGGATGTGGCGCAATTCGCTAAGGAGGTCCACATTGCTACTCGTTCTGCAACTGGTACCATACCTTCCAAGATTCCAGGCTATGACAACATGTGGTTTCACTCTAGGGTAAAGACCTTTCTATTCTGGTGAGTAGATTTTTTAAGATTTCATGGACAATTTCGTGAATAACCCTTTGTGAATCCATTATGGTGTGTATGAATAACCAGAATAACACATTTCTGCTAAGCAGGATGGTACCCCAACATACTTCTCCTGCTTTCTCACCGTATTGATTTTATGAAAAAGGAAGATATTTGGGGTAAATAAAAATGATTTGAAGGGTAGAAAGCAGGGAGGTAGGATACATTATATTAAAGTTTTGAAAAGGTGCCTTACGAACTTTTTCTCATGTAACCAATATATGTAGAAAGTTTGGTTTGCAATGTAAATTTTGTGAAAAACAATTTCAGATAGAGAGAGCTGAAGCCGATGGTTCTGTTGTGTTTCATGATGGAAGCGTGGTTTACGCTGATGTCATCATGCATTGTACTGGGTAAGCACCCAAACACATCTTGTTGTGATCTAACTTTCTTTTCCTTACAATGAACCGCCACAGCCTCTGAATAAATAAGAAAACATCCTTTGGGTAACAAATCTAAAGCTTCATTTTAGACAGAGTTGTCTATAAATTGAGATTGATCGAGGAACTTGAACATTTATGTTACCAGTTATGTATTCAAGCTCTCATTGTTTCATATTTCTAGTTTACCATTTCACAGAGGGGTGGGGTGAGCCAATTGGAAATACCACACCATTTTAAGGTCACCGATTAATGGGTTCTGCTCTTCTGTCAATTTTGTATTATTCATCGTATTTCAGAAGCAGAATTTTTTACTATGCAATTTCTGTATCTCAGTTTTTTGCCCTAAAGACAATTTAAAATTCTCCTGCCATGCTTATCTAATGAACATTTTTATCTTTTATGTAATATATATGATTGGACAAGTTATAAATACCACTTTCCTTTCCTGGAGACAAATGGAGTTCTGACTGTGGATGACAATTGTGTGGACCCACTGTACAAGCATGTATTTCCACCACAACTTGCTCCTTCTCTTTCATTCATAGGCATACCTTGGAAGGTAAGTGCATGCACACATATATGCCCTTTCATTCACTTGCTCCTCTTTTGACGTTTGGGCCTCCATGTTCATTTTTTTACTGCTTTATATAATTTCCTTAAAATTCTTAAAAATAATATTGTAATTCCAGAAAATGATTATACAAGTAGGCCTTCTTGTCAGGCGCTTTGTTTTTTTAATTTAGTGTTTTATTTGAAAAGTTCTTTTTCAAAGGAGATTGACAAATCTTGATGCATAGTTGATTTAGATGTAGTTGACATCTAGTGCTAAAGCAACAGTGATCTTTACAGGTGATTCCATTTCCATTGCTTGAACTCCAAAGCAAATGGGTGGCTGGTATTTTGTCGAATCGCATCGAGCTACCATCAGAAGAAGATATGATTAAAGATGTGAAAGTTGATTATGAAAAGGTGGGGATGAAAGGATGGCCAAAGAGATATACCCATAACTTCTCAGATGCTCAGGTACCTCCAGGTCTCAATGTTAAAAAAAACCTTGTCAGTTTCTCTTTAGATTTTAATAGGATTATTTACCATCTAATACAACAACACACTGTGAAATGTCAAACGTTCAGTTTTTCACTTAACCAGACAAGACCTTTCTTTTGTAATGAACACTGGCAGTCATTAATAACCTCTTGTTCCTTCTAAAATATGGGATGCTATTAAGTAATAGGCTCTCATTCATCTATATATCTTGAACCAAGCACAAGAAAAAAGCCTTGTGTTTAGGAGCCAACTAGTTAAACATAAATCTCAATGTTTGGGTATAGTATATTTACAAAGATTGTTTGGGATAATTTAGTGGAAAAAGCCGAAAAACTGAAAAATTATGTATGTTTTTTGTTTAAGTATCCTCTTCTCAGTATCCTAAGAACAAAAGAAGTAAAACGATATTCGTAGCTTTAATGCCTTCTTCCTTTTACTATGATAGTTTGATTATGATGACTGGTTGGCCAAGCAATGCGGCCTACCACCAGTAGAAGATTGGAGGAAAGAGATGTATGCAGCAGGAAGTATGAACAAGGTTGCCAAGCCTGAAACATACCGTGACGAATGGGATGATGACCATTTAGTAGAGCAAGCATACAAGTATTTTCAGAAGTTAGTGTAACTATTTTGTTTCCTTTAGTTTCTCTCAGTAAATAATTGTGTGTAAACATCTATTTCCATTGGTTGGATGCACAAGCTGTCCCCAAGATTTATAGTGCTAGCGTTCACATAATTTCATTGAGATTTAAATTAAATAAATTAATAAATATTAACCGTGCCAGGTTCATGTTCCTGGTTTCTTGATTCATAGTCGTACATGTTCACTGTATGCAGAATAAATCAACTCTTGTATTATTAGAGTAAAAATATTGTATAACTTTGTTTTGCACCTACAAATTTTCTTGGCATGCTTCCATTGCGAGCCGATTAGTGAGAAAAAGCTACTCTCATAATATTTGTTGATTTATCAGGTTACTATCTATAGTATGAGCTTAATAAAACACATCAACATCTACAGTTTGAACGTTAGGAGCACGGATGATTTTTTGTCATTTAGTTACACTGTACACTAGATCTGGTATATTAAGAATTATTTAGTCATCAATCAAATATCAACAAAACAAAATTGTTAATTTCAGATCTCAATGAATTTCATTATAGCTAATGACTGGGCTTTAAAATTACAGCAAATTTTGATACAAGAAAATGCCTAGAATTTCATTATAGCTAATCTTACATGTATAAAAGTTGAACATGTTTGCTACAAAAAAATGCCTTGAATCTCAATTATTTAGTCATATATAAGTTACTGTTTCAATTTTTTTTCCTGTTTTTTTTGTTGCTGTTGATTTATTTTTCATTTCTTTTTTTTGGGATTATGTAAACGGTTTATTATAAATTTTGTTAATATAATACAAAAGTTTAAAATTTAACTCATGGTTATGTTTACTTTGTTGATATTATTTCTAATTGAATCTTGTTCCTCGTATGTACAATCTCATTTGTCACTTTTGCAAAAAGTCGGGACACATTAAGATACACTGCTCCAACTACAACTCATGGTTGAAGAAGAAATGTATGTGTCTTGGCTTAGTTTGTTCTGAAGTTAATTTAAGTACTGTATCTAAATATTCTTGGTGGTTGGACTCAGATGTAATTCTGACATCAGTATATCTATGCAGAACTGCCTAAACCTCTTAAAGTCAAGTAAGACTGAACACTACATTTATGTAGGAGATGGGAGGCATGTTGAAGTTGAAGGCATAAGAATATTCAGATTATTATGTAAGACTGGTTTCTATTTGTAGTTTGATGCATTAGTGGTGTCATGCTTTAGAAGGAACCTAATTATTATTTCTTATTTGGACAAGAATTGCTATGTACGTTTATTTAGTAATGAAAATTTCAGTTTGCTTCATAATTCATAACAAGTTGCTTCTGGTTCTTTATCTTCTTATGATAATTTTTATTTTCTTGAAATAGACATTTCACACTTAGAAGTCCAACACATTAATACTAGAAAGTGTAAAGACAATTCAACTGCATTATGGCATAAGCGTTTGGCACATATTTCTATGAAAAGAATCGAACGTCTTGTGTCTAATGATATTCTCCAACCTTTAGATTTCACAAACTCAAAAGAATGTGTAAATATCATAAAGGAAAAACAAACTTATAAACACTAGTATGATGCCAAATCACATTCATAGACGATCATTCAAGTACAATTCAATGGAACATACAATTTTCTAGTCTAAGGCGTGCAGAATTTTTCGAGGATAATGAGTTTGTGGTGGGGGGGGGGGAGATATGACAAACGATTGCATTTTTGGGAAGAAAAGAAAGATTACGAGACTTTGGACCAAAGTTCGGGTTCTGTTAGATTTTTGATACCGTTGAATCTAAAAAATGCATCTAATGTCAATAGACAAACTACACTCCCTTCTCAAAATTCACAGGTTAACGTGAACACAAATGGACCCAAATTAGACCCAAATAACAACATTGCCATGGATGATGTGAATGGTCATGCGCCTATGGGAGATTCAGAATGTGGTAACGATGTTCATGAACATGTTCCTCAATAAATTATACAACCAGAACCAATAAGAAAATCCACTAGAGAGATCAGATTTACTGGAAGATTTGTTTATCTTCAAGAACTTGAGTTTGACATAGGCATGTTTGAAAATGATCCAGAAGATATCAAACAAGCTATGAAAAGTCTTAACTCTCAAAAGTGAATCGATGCCAACAATGAAGAGATGAAATTCATGTATGACAATTACGTTGGAATATTGTTCCATTGCCTAAGAATAAAAAAATTGTTGGTTGCAAATTAATTTTTAAGACCAAACAGTATTCTAAAGGCAATGTTGAGGGGCAATGTAGATTCAGAATTTTAGTAAGAGAAGGGCAAGATGCATAATTTTTTCCAGAAAGAGACAAAATGAAGCATATTTAAAAAGTTTCAAAATTTAAGCACATTTTTTAATTTTTGTTGCCAATTATATAAATATACAATAACTTGCAAACTGTTATCCAGAGGGGCAGCTGCTCTCCGGAGCTAAATCCTCTGCACGTTTTCTAGGAATGCAGAGAGCATTCGTAAATTATAGGTCGTACGATTAAATTTGAACGAGTTTGATTTCATAATACAAAATATTATGAATCATATAGTTGACGATCAATAACCTAAATCTAATACAACGGTCCAGATTTATATGCACTGAGAACACTCCTAAAACACACAGGTGTAGAGAATACTCAACCGCTGCTCCCCTCTCATCTTATTTGAAACATTGTAAAGTAGTAAAAAAACATGCTACAAAAAACAAAAAAATGTCAAAAACAATAAATAAATGAGGTACGAATTGTTTAAGTTCATGAATTAACTCTGAAGCAATCGGCTCCTTTTTTATTTTTAAATTAACAATGGTAATTCCAAACTTAATTGAAATTCTCCTACTGGAGTACTGGACGCGTGGGTCGTCTCCGTTTGAACCACCTCGCCATCACAATTCAGAGCTAAACTGATTTCTACTCTCCTCTCCCTTTCCCTTTTCAAGTTCTCATCCCTGTCGGATTCGATCTAAGATGCAAAAAACCGCTCAGGCGTGGTTCACCGGCGGTACGACCGCCGCCGAGGAGACGAAATCTGGCTCGTCGTCATCGCCATCGCTTCTCTCCGACTGGAACAATTACGCCGCGGGGAGATCCGGCGAGGAGAATGGCGTCGGATCCTCAACCCTTGGATTTGATCTCGAGGCAGCTGTACGGACGGCCAATGATAAGGTCACGGGCACCTTCAGCGTGTAAGATCTTGTTGTACCACATCTACGTGCTTTGTTTCGTTTGATTTACTGGTTAATTATGTCTTTCAGCAGAATATTAGTTGGTGCTTTGATGTAACAAGCTGTGATCCTAGAGAAGTGTTTGAGAAAAGGAGAAGTTAATTTCATGGAATTGCAGGGTTCCATATGTAGAAGCTAATTCAGTTCTTTTGGTAGCAGTGGAGCACATGATGTTTTCTATTAACAAATATTATGTAATTTATCATTAGAGAAAGTTTGTTCAAGGATATGTGAGAGTAAAGCATGAAAAATGCCCAAGAAAGCCAAAAAAATATATAATAACAGCATAGTGACAATTCACACAGTATTGAAATCTTAATTCCCGATTCTACGTTGCTACATTGTGTTAAGTGATTCTCGTTTTGGTAGTATGTCAAAAGGTGTGAGAGAATTACCTGGAAGCTTCCAGACAGCTACAAGCAATTTTCCGTCCGGGAAGGCGCTCATGTATTTTGGATTGCTTCTAGCCAGTGGGATATTCTTTGTACTTGTCGCATTTGTTGTGTTTCTCCCTGTCATCGTGCTGGTACCTCAGAAATTCGCAATTTCCTTCACACTTGGATGTGCTTTTATTATTGCTTCCCTCTTTGCTCTTAAGGGGCCTGCAAATCAACTCTCTCATATGACTTCAAAAGAGGTTCCTTTCTATCTATTTCTCTCTCACACACATGCTCGCACTCTCTTATGTCAGTTGCATAGGAGCATTACAAATGCCAATATGTTACCAGTACTTGTACATGGGGCAGTGTATGCTTCATTAAGAAGCAAACTGTGAAGAACTTTTGAAAGATTAATTAGCATTGTGAAATATTTGCAGATAGCACCAAATTTGCCTATAATTTCATTATCGAGACATTGTAAGGCAGAACTGAATATTATGAATTTAATGGACAAGATGAATCCAATGATTGTGTTTATTCCGTAGACCTAGTTAAACTGAAATTAAACAGACAGTGTTGAGTAGCTATGAAATGGTTCTGAACAACATCTATTAATATGACAAGGTCAGGTCTCAGTATTAGTTCCTAACTTGAACTGTGTTGGGTTGTCGGCACATGCAAAGAAAAGAAAATATGCCGGGTAAAGAACCAGTTCTAAGCTTTGGAGGTCTATCATCAATTCTAGGCTTCGGAGGTCTATAATACAGACAGTCAATTAAGGGAGCTGTGGCCGTTTCTTGCTTTATTATTTGGTTGTATGACGGAATGATTGATAATTGTGTTGCAGAGACTTCCATTTACACTGGGTTTTGTTGGTTGCATGGCGGGGACTATTTATGTTTCTATGGTGCTTCATAGCTATTTTCTCTCTGTGCTCTTTTCTGCCCTTCAGGTAAACTTGTTTGACTGATTTCGTGTAACCAATGTTTCCTTCTGGTGAATGCTATTTTCTCTTTGTTCACTTGTACCCACCATTTGGTTCCTGTAAATATCCAAATTCACCTTCACTTTTGCAATACAGTCTAGGTCTGAAATATTCTGTTACTAGGTTATCACTTGTATTCTGTTACTAGGCTATTTTCTCTTTGTGCACTTGTACCCACCATTTGGTTCTGTAGATATCCAAATTCACCTTCACTTTGAACAAAATATTTGTTTACTTCACACTGAAACATGCTTTATGATGATTTAGTATTTATTTTGCGTCAACTATATCATACTTGCAAAATCCAAAGTCAAGTTTTAAGTTTCCACACCAAAATTCATCTGGTTCTAGCTTTACACTATTTCATGCCGGAATATTACTGAATGTTACCTGATATTGCAAATGTGCCTTGTAATTTGCCATTCTTCAGGTTCTCACATTGGGATATTACACAATATCATACTTCCCAGGAGGATCAACCGGGTTGAAGTTCCTCTCATCAAGCCTAACCTCCCCTGTGCTTAAATTATTTGGTCGGTGATTGGAGGGCTCTTTTGGAACCAGTGATACATCGTTGTATCTTTTATTTTTTTGTGTATATTGTTGAGTAAAAGACTTTGAACATCCTCATGTTAGTTTGGTTTCATCCTCTGTTTGGTTCAATTTAACAGATTTTCGTGTTCATCCGCTCGGTTCATATATATATATATGTTGGTGAATGAGTAGATGGTGCAAAATACTTGCTTCCGAAGCTCGCAAGAGGTTAAGTATAATTAACAAGATATTTTGATCGAACAGAGAGAGATAAATGACATCGTTAAACTTCGGCAAATTTCACATTTTTCGTTGAAATATGCTACCAACAAAATCAAGACTTGACACAACATGCACAGGACATGGGTCCGAATCTGCTGCTCGTAAATCCCTGCTTGCTTTCCTGCTTGTCTTCGATCCGACTGCTCGATCGTCACGGATGGCTGTGATTTGATTCAGGGGACAGATGCTTTGACCGTTAGATGAGTTTTGAACGGTCCAGATCGAAACAAGCAGGGAAGCAAGCAGGAATTTACGAGCAGGAGATCCGGTTCCCACAGGACATACATACAAACAGCTCTTAAATAATCTTTCACCGTGTAAGACCTAGAGAGTATAAATATCAAACGAAACATCTAACAGAAGTATCACACAATACCACCATTGATGTCTGAATTATCTGATAGCTCTTCTATGTGGTGTTGGTTTTCAGATTCTTTTTGTGTAAAATTAATTCCATCTCCTGATTTTGAGCTTACTAATTCCTTTACTTCACTCTGTGAAACTATGTCAAGATAGAGCCTTCAACAAATCCCAAATTGCCTCCTAAAACCAGGTATCCTGGTCATATTAGCTACTATCCCATGCAGCCTGTTAAGAAAATTTCAAGACATGTACTGATATTAAACATTCAACTTCAAAATGTTGAGATCTCCTCGATCTAGAAGCTCAGTGCATGAAGTACTCATGTCATATCACCAGTTTGACGCAAGACAAAAATTAGTCCAGATAGCTCTCGTTTTTACTTATTACATGCTGCATGTTTACATGCTAAACTGAGAAATGGTTTAGCAAAACTAACAGATATATATAAAGTCGGCTTAATTCTCATTTTTGTTACCACTACTATGTCCAATCCAGTAGTGCAATTCCTGGCAGCAATATTTAGTGCATCGTTTCATGGTTTATTACCATTTAAACCACATTTATATTCTCTTCCTTGTTCCTGATCTAAAAAAAATTACAGCAGAAAGTGGTAGTCACTTGCATACTAGTGCTACACAGCAGTACTATATTTTTTTTAAGAAAAATGAAGTTAAAAGGATTAAGCAACAACAACTTGACGTACCTTCTAATAATTGCTTGCAACTGTGCTCTCCTCACTTTGTCACTTGACGGGTACCCTGTCTCATCCCAATTCTCTGGTATCTCATTTTTGTTTGTCATAATTAGTTTCCTCAAGCATGCCTCTTCTGCTTCAGTCAATTCCATGTTTTTTATTTGTTCCATTATGATCAATGAAGGCCAAATATCCAATTTTTTTTTTGAAGAAAAGATGAAGGTCAAACCTCCAAATTTTATTTATCGATCACCTAAGTGATCAATTACAAGTATATTTACAAAGAAAACGAAAAATAAATGCAAGATTAAAAAAAAAAAAAATGAAAACCGGAGACTGCAAACAAAAAATAAAAACTACTCTACCAAGTCCTCAGAATACAATAAAACATATGGCAATCCCTCTATCCATTGTCCAACCACGTGGTGAATTCTGTGCTTATTTCTCTGATTGTTTGCAGTTCATTTTGTGCCTTCTCCGAGAAAATACGTCTGCATCTTTCCCGCCATATGACGAATGTAGTGGTGATTTCCAAAATACAGAATTTCATCTCCTGAGAAGTATCAATGAGAGATAAGCTTGATTGTTCCGATTTGTACCAGGGTGGAATATCTCTGTATATTTCATCACTTATGTAGTTTCTTATGTTCTTGGCAAACTGACATCCTTGGAATATGTGACCAGCCGTTTCATTATCATTTTCACAAAGAGCACACCTGTTAATTATCTGCCATCCCCTTGAAACAAGATTGTCCACTGTGGTTAGCCTGTTTTTCAATAGTATCCATGCAAATACCCGTACTCTCGGCGGGACTCTGATTTGCCAGACCTTGTGTATGTGAGCGACTGGTGCTGGAGGAGTTTTGATGAATGTATATATCGATTGCACTGTGAAGTAGAGTGGCCCTCTCGTCCATGATATTTCATCCTTCTTGGCAATATCCAGTGCTATCCCCTGTAACAGTTGCAATAGCATGTTTCCTTCTTCATGTACCATCATGTCTGCTGTGTGGTTAGGAATCGTCCATGTGCCTTGGTGGCAGTGATTGAAAACTGAGTCAAATTTTTGTGTCGATGCTGCATATAGGTTTGGGAAAGACCTGTGTAGTGGGTGTTCTAGCCATCGGTCTTGCCAAAATCTGACATGTGTGCCTGCTCCAATCGTGTATTTTGTTGAGCAATCGAAATATTGTATAACCTTGCCAATATCTCTCCAGAATTTAGATGCATTTGGGGCGTCCCATGGTCGATGACATGGGTCTGTCATTTTAGTTGCCTCTTTCCACCATGCCTCTTGTTCTGTATTCCATACCCATGCCCATTTGAGAAGAAGAGCAGTGTTTTTTTTTTTTTCGATTGAAAAGAGAGGATCTGTGTCCTCTGATTTCATTGAATAAAATCACCCTGAGGGTGAGTTATTTACACCAGTTTATTAAAAGAAAGAAAACAAAGTAAAAGGTTAAAAAAAAGAAAAAGAGGAACAATCAAAGAAAAACAAAGAGAAAAAACAGGGTATAACAAATTCAGTCTGTGCCATTTCTTCTACAAATCATCTTCGTTGAACCAGAGCCTTTTAGTTCTCCATATTTCTCTTGCTATCTGAGGTAAATCCTTGTCGACTCCTTCAAAGATCCTTCGGCAACGTTCCTTCCAAAGGACAAAAATGGCAATTACCTCCATCTTCGTCTGCATATCGTCCTTTGCTAATGCTCCTTGCCTCAATAAATCGATAGAATTTTCTGCAATATATGTTGTGTATAGCCTTTTGATGTCTGTATCCGAGTCTGCTATGTATTTCTTCAACTCAGTCGCTAGAGAACATGTTTGGAATAGGTGTGTTGCCGTCTCTTCTTTTTGTCTGCACATGATGCACATGTTTGGTATCGTGAATCCTCTTTTAATCAAGTTATTGATTGTAGGGAGTCTGTCGCACATTAAGAGCCAGAGGAACACTTGGACTCTCAATGGTACCTTGATGTGCCAAATGAGGCCGTGGTCTGGCATTGGAGCAGGAGAGTTTGACAAGAACCTATATGCTGATTTAGCACTGAATGTTGGGCCTCGTATCCATTCGAGCTGACCATCTACTTGCTGTTGAACACATGCCTCAAAATGTTGTTTTATTTTGCTCAATTTTTTCCAGAAAGGTGAGGCATTCGTTCTATTCCATGGGACCACACTATGCGTTGGCACACAAGTTTTCCACCAGCAAGCATCGTTCAAGAGCCATTTCCACATCCATTTGAGCAATAAACTGATATTTGTCAACCTAATATCCCTGATCCCTAGTCCTCCGAATTGTCTTGGTTTTGCTACCAGTTTCCAGCTGACCATGCATAATCCTGTTCTCTGCTGTGATTCCAAATTTATTGCCGTGCCATAAGAACTTCCTTTGCACCGATTGAATTTTCCTTATTACCCATGTAGGTAACAAGAATAAAGACATAAAGTAAGTCGGGATGGCGGAGAGAACTGAGTTGATCATAATTAGGCGCCCTCCTATTGACAGCATGGATGAACTCCAGCCCATCAATTTCATCTCAATTTTGTCAATCAGTTGCTGATATTCTCTTCTCCCAATATTTTTTTCGTTCAGCGGTAGTCCCAGATAGGAGATTGGAAATTTCGCAGGTGTACACCGGAGAACATTTGCAATTCGCAGTATTTGCATGGTATGAGATGAGGTGATGACCATTTCTAACTTTTCCATATTGATTTCCCAACCCGAAATTTTTGTAAAGATACTCATGATCAGCCTTATTATGCGTGCCTGTTGGATCGTTGGTTTGAAAAATAGAAGAGCATCGTCCGCATATGCTAAGCATGCGTAGCAATCCAGGAGAGGTGATCGTATCAAAGACTGTTCCATAAGCTTGCTGTACCACCGCGGCAGAAAGTCAATCGCTAAGATGAATAGCAGTGGCGCCAACGGGTCACCTTGCCTTACTCCCCGTTTTAAAATGATTCTTTTTCCCGCAACCGAGTTTATAATTATCCTGGAATTTCCCTGTAGCACTAGCCGTTTAATCCATTCAATCCACTGGGAGGGAAAGTTCCTAGCTTGCAAACAGTTGATTAAAAAGCTCCAATGCATTGTGTCGAATGCTTTCTTAATGTCAGCCTTGAAAATGCCCAAATTTTCGTTTTGCCTTGCTGCAGCTTGTATTAGCTCATGTGCATACAAAAACCCTTCCGAAATAGTTCTGCCTTGGATGAATCCTGTCTGGCAAGGCACTATGAGCTGCGGCATGAAAGGCTTTAGTCGTGCTGCCAAAATTTTGGATAGCATTCTTTGTATTCCGTTGATCAAACTGATAGGCCTGAAATCCGTCAGTGTTGGTGTTCCTTCCTTCTTTTTTGGAATCAAAGCTATGTATGAATCGTTCAACGGAGCCAAGGAAACAGTCGGGTGCTGCATGACGTGATTGAAAACCCGTAGGATATCCGGCACAACTATTTGCTTGAAATTTTGATAAAATTCTCCATTAAAACCGTCCGGACCCGGTGATTTTCCTTTTTTCCAGGTGCCTATGATCCTCTCTAATTCCTCTTTCGTTACTGGGGCTGTTAGGATTGTGTGTGCATGTGTAGGCAAGCGGCCTTCAGAGAAAAGGTGTTGGAGATGGAAGGATCCTATGTTCGACTCCCCTGCACCCATAAGGATGCAGAAGTGATCAAACATGATCTTTGCTTTGGCTTTGTGTTCCGTAACAGCTTGATCTCCATGTTGTATCACTGGTATTGCATTCTTCCTTTTCTGAATTGTCGCTGTAGCATGAAAATACTTAGTGTTTTTATCGCCTTCTTTGATCCATTGTCTTTTAGCTCTTTGCTTCCACAAACACTCTTCCAAAGTTGCTATTTGATCTATTCTTATTTTCACAAGTGAGTCTGTCAATTGTTCAAGCCTTGTAAGAGTTCTATTTTCCCGTTGCACCTCCAACCATAACAAGACTTCGTGTGCAATCGTTTTTTGAGAGAAAAGATTCCCTACCCTTCATTTGTTCCAATTGCTGATCGTTTTCCGAACGGTAGACAACTTTTTTGCCAGTTCTTCTGGTGTTGATGCTAACGGTGCATCCTGCCAAGCCTGCTGCACCAAATCGTCGAAATCTGAAAGTTTAAGCCAAAAATTTTCGAAATGGAATGTGTTTGGAGTCTGAAACCGAGTGGAGCAGGAGCATTTCAGGGGATAGTGATCAGAGAGATGTGATGACAATGCTATTTGTCGGCTGTTAGGAAATTTTGAGTTCCATGCCGGGTTAATCAATACCCTGTCCAATCTTACAAAAGAAGGTGTCTCGTTACCTCTGCTCCAAGTGTATTTTCGACCCTCTAAAGGCAGGTCTATGAGGTTCAAAACCCGTACCACATCCTTTAATGCTCTATCTGTCCTACCATTTGGGTTGGATCGATCTGCCCTTTTTATTGTTCCATTAAAATCCCCCAAAATCAACCAAGGAGTACCATCTGTAGGCTGTGCATTTCTCAGTTGGTCCATGAAGTTTGCTCTCTCGTCTTGAAATCGGCCCATATACTCCCGTAATTCGACATTTAGAATTGTCAAAATTGAGCCTTAGATCCATCGAAAGGGAGTGTTGCTGAATGCTTCTATCCACTACTTGAAATTTTGAAGATTTGCAACTAAGTATTATACCCCCTGCCGTTCCATTTGCTTGAACACATTCAAAATTATCCAGCCTGCTGCCTAGTATTTCTTTTGCGATTTGCATGGGAATTTGGCATAACTTGGTTTCCTGCAAACACACAACATCGGGTTTAGCATCGTTAATGTAATTTTTGACCCTAGTCCTTTTAGCTGAATCATTCAAGCCCCTAATGTTCCAGGACAAAAAGGTTAAACTTCTAGTAGACGAGACATTCATTTAAAAACAAACGGTAACCTCCAGCACATTACAACGACTAAATAAGAACCTAATAATATATGGCTGCAGAGGTTTGAGCAAAAAGGAACTTGACCTCTGCTATCCGACTTCCTTACGCTACAAAATATTAGTTGCCTGAGAAAAAGACCTACACTATCCAACTTCTGCGACCATACTCTAGGACTCGTTAAACACATTAAAAACATTAAACAAGAAGACATCAAGCACTACTACATTCACTAGTAATCTAAGACACAACTGACACATGTCTGCGTCATATGTAATCAACCTCCCCTCCATAAATCCTCAATGGAGGAATTGTATCATGAATTGGGGTCGAAGTCCTGAGATCTTGAACAACGCTTTCGTCTGTCTCTATTGCAGTTTGTATTTGCATACGAATGCTCAAATATGTCACTATTCCTGTAGCGCACATGATTTCTGTGACTTGTTCAACGCTAAGTGGCGTGTCTTGTTCCTTTAAGTTGAAATTGAGCTTCTCCCTGCTGTGCCGTTTGGTCTTGTTCCTCTGATGAGTCGCTGTCCCAAATCCTTTCTTTGCACTTAACCTGGGGCTGCGTCGCAAAGTCTTTGAAGTTCCCCCTGTGCTCTTGTCTGCTAGCTGGAGTGCAAGGTCATGAATTTGCGCACCATTTGTGTCGTCGACTATGCGTTCAATGCATCGTGATTCTGAATGGAGAGATGCGTTGGTGCTTCTTCCATTTTCATATCCAGTAGCCGTTATAGATGTTGCCCATACTAATTCGGATCCATTGCTATTCAGCCCGCGTTGAGGTTGAAATTTGTGAATAATCATTGAGACCGAGCCGTTCTGGTGTTGCAATTCCAGAATGCTTGAATGAAAAGGCCCACTCAATATTTTAAAGGCTCTTGTTGGGCTGGCCCAGAGACTTGGGGGATGCAACTTTGACCTTGCCATACGACCCCACATGCTTTTTGTTATTTCCAATGAGACAGGATTGTGTGATTCAAAGCTTGGGATGACATTGGTCGATGCCGTGTCCAGTAGAGTGGTCAAGTGCGTTTTTTTAGGCACCAGTATAGCTTTTTGTCTCTGCATCAGCTCAGGCACAAAAGAATCACTAGAGAGTGATCTGGTCGCTACTGGGGAAATTAAATCAGTAATGTAACTTCCCCCTAATAGAACCATCTTTTTTGTCTCTGTCCCTAAGGCTAAGGTCACAGTGAGTGTGGGTGGATCTTTTGCGGCATAGAGGTTTGCTTTTTTCCCTGTTGTCACCATTACTGATAGCTGCGAGTTCTGTTCTTTCCCCCTTGGCTTCCAGATGGTTGTGCATTTTGGTTCAAGCACCTTCTTTTGCACCAGTCTGAATGCGCGCTTTTTGGCCAGATTGAATCTTTTCTTCACCCTGTGTGTTGCTGCCCTCCAGTTACTTGGAGAGTGCGGTGAGTAATTGGCCGCCATTGAACCAGACGAGTCCCCAGATGATGGGAAATAAGGTGAAGCCGGTTGGTGGTTGTGTGGGACATGT
Source organism: Eleocharis quinqueflora (assembly GCA_964058865.1). NCBI lineage: Eukaryota > Viridiplantae > Streptophyta > Magnoliopsida > Poales > Cyperaceae > Eleocharis > Eleocharis quinqueflora. The sequence continues at coordinate 203,778 of CAXKVX010000109.1, read as the reverse complement.
TGTTGATGAGGTGGCGGAATGTTTATCTGATTGAGTTGGCGTTCTGGCTGCTCCGGCGGTGGGTAGAAAGGATTTTCTCCCCATTCTCTCCATCCAATGATCAGCACATCAACCGGCGTTGCATAATCTCCCTCACGATACATCAACTGCAATGGTAAGTGTCTCGGGTGCTTGGTACCAATTAAGGCCGTGATGTGCTTAAAATGACCTGTTTCCCTTCCAAAAGGGAGGATGCGAATTGGCGTGCCGCAGCCCTGCAGTAAGTTTCGAATCTCCGGATGAGACCATGCTTGTAGAGGGAGACCCAGCAGTTTGATCCAAACCTGATGAGTTGGCGGATCATTGGCCATTCCAAAACGTGGCCGCCACTCATGCACTCGAAAACGAACGCCACGGCAGGGGATGTGATAGACGCCTCCTTGAACTAGTGCATCACGGGAGATCGAGTCAGTACAGATGACTAAATACGGTGAAATGTGCGCTTCTAAGATTCTGAATGCACCGTTGGCTCGCCCATGAACTAAAGCGAGGTGTTCTGCCATGAGTACTGGGAGGTCTGGTGTAGGGGCTCCTTGGAGCAAAATGATATGACCGGTGTTGGCAAGGTAATCATTGTGGTCATTCAGCTCGAGACGTGGCGGGCGGTAGACGTCACGAAGCAGAGGCCTTTCATGCAGGAATTCCTCCATCTGGGATATAATTTTGTTCTTGGGAAGATTGGTGTTTTCTCTTGTCGCCGCTGTGTTGGTGACTGTTGCTGAGGGACAACGTGCATATTTATGGCCGAGTTTGCCACACTTAATGCACTTAATGGTGTTCCTGCAATTTCTTTGTATGTGACCTTTTTGCAAACATCTAAAACATTTCTTCTCCTCTTTAATTCTGTTTAGTAAGGTTGACAGTGGCGTTTTGGGCGGTGCTGCTCCTTGTTTCATTCTTGGGGAAACTTGCTGCCATTCCCGTGTAGCTGGTCTGGGTTTGTAGGTGCGCCGAGCTTCAACTACTTTCTTTGATGAGGAGGCAAATAAAGTCTCTTTAAATGATTTGCCTTCTTTCCAGCTAACGTCTGGCTCTTTGGGTTGACCGGTTGTGGAGGTTGAGTAGGTCTTGGTGTGGGTAGAGAACTCATTAATGGCTTTTCCTTTCCCTTTCCCTTTCTCCATCATCGAAGCACCCCCAAACTTCTGGACTGGTTCCATAATATCAAGTTTTTCACCACCAATCGTTAAATCCACGAATCCAGGCCAAACAAAATTAGCTGCAATGTCTAGAGGCGTCTCTTTGTCCTTGTTCACACAGTTTAACTGAACCTTTTTGCTTAAGAGCAGATGACAAACAATACTTAGATCTCCAGTTTTTACAGCTAGATGCAGCGAAGAAGAGCAGTGTTGGCAGCCTCCAGATCCCTTATGCCCATTCCTCGATTGTTGGGTTTAATTACATCTTGCCATGCGATCATGTATAAGAATCTAGATTGATGTGTTTCTGCCTTGTGCCCGTGCCACAAAAATGCTTTTCGAATTCCAAATATCCAATTTAGCACCTTATCCTTCTGCCAGTTTGAGTTTGTCACCTCAACCTCATCAGCTGGAAGAGTAGAAAGCAGATGAAACAAACTTGCAACATTATCCAGAGTTTGAAGAGACATATGACCAGGTTCAGTTTTGGGAGTAATTATTCCATTCAACTTCAGTATATAAGAAACAGGGGTCTTGCCAAACATGCACTTGAAGTACCAAAAAGGTCTGTTTGCTGTTCCACAAAATCTGGATAGTAAAATTTGCATGTCTGGGTTCTAAATGGTCATTATCTTTATGATTTTCTCTTCATTGCTTTACTGAATATATAAGTACTTAAGGCTTAATTGAAGATTAAATTCAAAACTTGAGCAAAAAATGTATATAACACTACTTTTTGTTGGATCAGCACTGACCTTTTTATCCCCCACCCAGCAATTCCCCCAAAAAGATCAATAACTAAGTTATCATTAATCCCTGTGTGTCTCAGACTTGTACTATTACCACATTAGCAAGATGATTACGACCTGCTCGTGCTCCTCTAGGGGAATTCATAAAAATATGGGTGGTAGGAGGAATTTGAAAGTAATTACTTAAAAATTTAATGAACTTTTACTATTGGTATAGATCGGTAGTCCACAGGAGCCGTATCGTGCAGACCTTAGTAGCACTGAAGAATGCACCAAGCAGGAGACTTAAGCTTAATTTCTTGCAGTTGCCTTTGTTAACACATGCACTTATATCATATGCACTTATTAACCCCTCAATAAGTAAAATCTTTCCATTTAACTCGCATGATCTGAAGAGCCAATCCCAAACCTACAATCAGCAAGTATTTTATTTCTAAGTAGGAAAAAGGAAAGAGGGAGATATTCCATTGGCAAAGATTTCAAGGCAGGAACCAGTCTCATTACTATGGCATTTTAAAAAAAAAGAAATAAGAACAAAAAGTACATACGGAAGCAGCCTTCTTTTCAGAATAGAATTGCACAGCTCAAATGCAGATAATAGGCCTGGTACGCATTTTTTTCCACAATTCATTATTCAGAGGAGGATATAAGCATAAAAGATTACTTGGGCGGGTTTTAACGGTTGGATAGAATTCTTAATTGTCGATCTTGTTCGGTCTGGACCCCGTCTCCTCCTATTGGTTACTTATTGTCATTTCCATTTCTGGTATGTTGTTCATTCCTATCCTTGTTGTTTTCCATATTTTTCCTCCTTTCCTCAATTCGAGCTTTGCCGTATGCAGGCCTGGCTGTCAAAAGAATTTGGTGAGTTCAATCTGACCAAATTTTGGATTTGATTTGGCTACACATCCAATGAATTTAATAAACCCATAAATAGTACGTTGGAAAGCAAGATCCCTCTCTTTAAGTAAAGCAAATCATTTGTGTACTCATCAAACAAGCATACAATGGAATCCATGTATGCAAGCCCCATTCTCAGAGAATCCTCGGGCAAAGCAAACATAAACAAAAAAGTTCTTAATATATCAAGGAGAGGAGACGTCAAAATCTCCAAGCTTTAGGTAGATACAAGTTAGGCAATTGCTCCCGGCCCAGTTGTTAAGATGCTCAATTTCATTGGTGCCAAAATAATGAAGAAGTTGCCTTATATTAAGGGGAAATGTCACTTTTCTTGAAACAAAATTGCTCTTTATGGCCCCATGTGTAAAACAATAAAAAGAAGTTAAAAGACACTATTCTAGCTTATGCACTGAATTGGCAATATGCATATGAATCATGTACCTGGTAAGCGGTGATTCCGCATAATACCCTAGAAAGAAGCTACAGATAAATGTTGCAATCACAGATCCTACCACTGCCAGAGGCCACAGAATAACAGCTAGACCAGCAAAAGGTACAGAGTCTCAAGAAAAGGCCCCTCTCTACCAATTAGGTCTTGGTAGAGCCTTTGCCATCCATTTAATAACAAGATGGGGCTTTTCCATAATGCAACACAAGTCATTACAATCACATCTAATGGCATGTCAAGAGTTGAAACTAACAAACTTGTAGGTAGCATTGATAACCTTCAACAAAGAGAAAATTCTAGAAGCTCAAAACAAAAAAAGATTGTCCATATATTAATTTGCCCTTGTTGAGATAATTCTGTCTGACCAGGAGGCAGGAACTAATGAACGAACCAAAACCTGGTACACCAGGAATTATTTTGACCGTGTGTGATTCTGTACCTTACGCTCGTGTGTTTGTCAGCAGTCAACTTATTAATATGACTAATATTGCATCGGTGAATAATATATTCCAGAAAGTATGATTGTTGATATGCACTGCAGAAATGCAGGACACTTTGTTTGGGCATTAACCGATATATTCTGTTTTAGTTTATTTAATTTGTTTGGTTTATTATTTTAAATCATAAGGGGAGCCTTGGCGTAGCGGTAAAGCTGTCGCCTTGTGACCAGGAGGTCATGGGTTCGAGTCGTGGAAACAGCCTCTTGTAGAAATGCAGGGAAAAGCTGCGTACAATGACTCCAAAGTGCTCCGACCCTTCCCCTGACCCCGCGCAAGAGGGAGCTACGTTCACCAGGCTGCCCTTTTTATTATTTTAAATCATCAAACCAAAAACTTCAAAAACACAAGTACCAAAAAATCAAAACGAACTGTAGTGAATAACCAAAATACCGGACCACTTTAAGATTCCTAGTAACTTGTATGCTAAAACATTTCCCTCTCAATAGAAGAATTTGGATGAAGTAAAAGAGTGATGGCTCAAAAGTCACTTTTTGCTAAAAAATTGAATGCTCAAAAGAATCAAATTTAATTGCAAATAGCAGTAGAGTTCAAAGGGATAAATTCATATGAATCACATCCCTGATATCTATTGGAGTTTCTTCATCGCCGTTTGTTTCACTCATTTCATCCATCAGCGAGAAATAAGAATGAAAACTGAAGTCTGTGAAATCACGAACCCATTTGCATGACCCCTTGATGGTACACATCCATCCTATTAAAGTAGGATCATGTTGTTGCTAATAAGATTAGTATGTCAGCATCAAGCTGTAACTCTGATTATTCAGGTGCTCACAAGTCAAGCGTACCCCCAATTGAAAATGCAATTGGGAAAGAAATATATAATGGGAACAAAAGACATCAATTCCATGTAACAATTCTTCAATTCCATGATTTAGCAAAAGGAAAGAGTAGAGATGCTAACCATTGAATTTCGGAAGTATCAAACTAAAATAACAGAATTAAATAGATTTAGTTTTCCTTAAAATAATGCAAAAGCTTGTCAAAAGATTATTACCACGAAGTAATGTGACAGCTTGTCAATAGCATTCTCCCCAGTTGCCTCAAAAGTAGCAATAGGGGGACAACAAAACCATATCCAACTCCTACAAGAGGACTACCAACAATGCTGAATGGGAGCCACAAAAGCAGTGGTACTGGCAAGCACACCACAATGAGGATCTTCAATACCATCCCAATTCTCTTTGTTCTGAAGTTAAGATTATCAAATTCGACCAGATGTCATTAATTTAGCTCGCACATTATTTTTTTAATAGTTAAGAAGATGAAGTTAGAGATGAGATGAAAGGCGAAATACTTTAGCCCACAGTAGTATGTCCAAAGAAATGTGCAGACCATAAACCGATAATGATAGCAGCATTTCCAAAGAAAATAATTGAAGCCACCACCAGACCAATAACAGCAGCTGAAAACAATGCATAGGTGCTAATTTATTTTTCTTTTCAGAATCCTTGCAAGCGTTATTCAAAATTAGCTATGCAAGACTTGCAAGCGTTAGAATACATAATGCAAGTAACTAAGTATACAGAACAAACTCAACAGAAAAAGAAAACTGACTTCTCTTGCTCATTATATAAATTGAGGTTCACTGATTGTATTCAGGCAAAATAAATTTATACCACAGCAGTTATGAAAGAAAACAAATATTGAGAAAAAATTATTAAATGGTACAACCTTCTGTGGTAAGTGCTCAAGATATTATAAATCAAAACCACCATTTAATGATGCATGCAATGCAGTTAATTCAAGACTACTAAAGCAGGAAAGAGTTTTTTTTTGTTATTATTTTTTTCTTCTAATCGTATATCTTATTTCTATACTTCTATTTTTACTATTTATTATATTATTATTATTTATATTAATTTTCATTTCAAATTGGGTTTCATTTCTAGCCTACCCCAATTTATTTGGGAATAAAGGCTTTGTTGTTGTTATTGTGTATCTTATTTCTTGGCAATTTTTTTCTTTTCTGGGCATCATGATTGACTAATGAAATTGTTGGTGGCATTTTTCACCTTACCTAAACCAAAAAGAAAACAAAAATTATAATGCCTAATGATTAACATGCCTAAAGATTCAAAAGTACTCGCCACATCAAATCTCTGTGTAAAAGTACCTTTAATTATGCCAAGTAGAAGCATCAGGAAAAAAACGAAGGAAAGAGAAGCTCCATAGTATGGCGAAGAAACCTACAGGCACCTCCATTTTTCAACTCTTCTCAAGATTTTGGTTTCAAGGGAAGAAATATCACAGAGTTGTTTCCTAAATTAGTGAAATGGTAATATCCGTTTAAAACCAAAAAGGCATCATTTTTAAAGGTAGGGAAGGCATCATTTTTTAAAGGTAGGAAACCAATCTCTTTTAAAGCTAAAAGATTTCACTCTAGTAGGAAAGGATGAACACTAAGAGATGCTAACCATGTAAGAATGGCTAGAGAGAAGGTCAGCTTCAAAATTGTTCAATATAGGCCACATATTGTAGCTAATGTAGTGCTCAAAAGTAGAAAATGAATCAATAGAAATTAAAATTAAAAAAATCTATCAAAATCACAGCAAGAGATGAGCACTCCAGCTGCCTCTCAATCCTACTATTACAATGCTAAACAGAAGCTCTCTAACTACCATTACAAATTGCAAGGAACGAAACAGCTGTTACTTAATGTGAATTATCATCTTGTCAAAGAGGGATGCATGATCAGGAAAATACTGTAGCAATTCATCCTTTGTAACCCATGCATAGTCCTCACATTTGCTGATGTCAAGTTTATTAGCACCAATAACTTGTGACTTGAAAAAGAACCTCTGAAAAATAATTGTGTAAATTGTCAGGACTGTGACAGCCAATCCTTATAATGGAAAATTACCCAATTCATATCAGCTGGAACATTGGTTATATTTTACACAGTTTCTCTGTATGATACTTTTTTGTAATCAGGGACATGTTAACTCTTTTGTAGCAGCTGCCCAATGCTTTCAAAGTCTTTTCGAGTAGTACCCGAGTGTTATGAAAGAAGTAACGCTATCTTGCCTAATTTAAGTCAAACCCAAATCTAATCTGCTATAACTTTAATTCCCAGGAAAACCACTCTAGAGTGCCATATTTCCTTTTCTATCTAAACATGTTTATTTCTTTTGCAGATAAGAAAAATACAGGTTGGTTTTTGCTCTAACTGACAAGGATCAAATGTAAAAGTGTCATTAGGTTTACTTTCTTAGTTTTTCCTATTTTGATAAAAGAAATTACCTTAAATGATTGGGAACGGGAAATGTTTTCTTTAGGTTCTACAACCATGTGTGCCATGGGTGCATTACCCACAAAATATGTATGATGAAGAATTCCAAGCACAGATTTCAAAGCTGACTCAGCACACTGGAACATTAAATTAGAGCAAAATTAGAACATGTAGTAGGAAGGTTCACAGTGCAGAAATCAATGATATAGACTCTCCGATAATGAATTTTAGTAGTGATCATGATAATGAAATTATTAATTTGCCTCGATAAATTCTAAATTGAAATTACACCGAGGATGGTACTTTCATTTATCGCAAATATCTATTTAGCAACCAAACCGTTCTTTTCGCCTTTAATTAAGCAATCAAGTTTCAGATGACTCATCCTAACATCAACATACCATCCAGGTGGAATTCATACTGGTTCATACTTGTACTAGACCTGACTGACACAGATACGAACTGGAAGTTTAATTCTGGAAACCTACCAACTGCAGAGTGTCTTCATTTTCATAGATTTTTTCAGGAAAATGCCAAATGGCTTTGTCATCAGGAGCTCCATATGCTTTACCATATAGGAGAAGATAGAGCCTCCGATCCAGTGCTCTATCTAATGACCTAACATATAAAATATTGAGCTATAAATAATCAGAAGGCTTCTGACAGCAGCAAATACACATTAATTTGAACTATATAGTATAATAACAGTGGATGCTGGCCATACTCACTTGATGTCATTTGTTTTGTCAGCTTCTGTAATTCGTGGAGCTGGTACATAGTCAATGTGATAGTCGCCTTTTCCCCTATAACAGAATTTAAACCGTGCATCAGTTAGGAATATTTAAAGATTCCAAATGTTCTATTACATGAAAATGTATTGATGTCACATTTGCAAGTACCTCTCTGCTATATAGCGACAACAGCATACATGGTTGGTTAAGTATATACAAACTAGTTACAACGGTCAGGGAGATCCAACCCTATAAAAATATAGTTGAATTTATTCCTATAGCAATAGACCAGTTTGGACTTGAAGGAACCTTTGCTTAAAAATAGATAGATATAAAAAGAACTAATTAGTACTTTCTTCATGGCAGAACTTGTACAAAGATTTTCAATGTAGTCAAACAATTTACAGATCAGTCAAGGTGCCAAATCAAAAGAGGAATGCGTGAATTCCAGAGTAAATAAATCCAAAGCACTAACAAAAGAAGCACATTAGTACCAAATGCTGGAATTAATTGAACAAAAAAAAATCTAGCCAATGTATTCAAACTAAACTTAATTAATAAAGTTTCTCTCTGATAAGTTAAGTAAAAATTTACCTGGAACTAGATTTCTCTAAGAATTCATCAGGATACTTCCTCCTGTACTGCTGTCTCCACCGAAACCTACACTTCCAATCAAATTTTCTCACCTCTCACGATAAAGAAAATGACAACGAAAGCACATACAAAATAATGAATTCAGAAAATACAACTCATTACTTACGAGAATTCATGAAAAGCATACACAGCCGGGTCGATTTTGGGGACAACCACTGGCAAGCGCTCGAACAGCACCGCCGCAACGATCTTCTCCGGCTGGTCGTCAGAGGAGCTGAAGCCACGTCGGATGGTGGTTCCGATCGATCGAGAGAGGGAAGAAGAAGCCGATCGGGTCATTTCTCTCTCAACTCCGACTATTCACAAGCTCAGTGTTCTGGTTTCGGTTTTTTTAGTGAGCGCGAACCAAACCCTGCTAAATCCCTTTCCTCTCCGAAGAGACGCACAGTTGAGCACAGTTGAGATTGAGAAGGAACAATTTTTGGGCCTAATAGAGTTCCTCTACTTTATATTTGGGATGTGAAAAATTAACGACTAGTTATTGTTAACCGATATTTATTATTATTTAATTTTTTTTTTATGAATGTTTTCTCTCTTTTGAAATAAATCTATTCGTCTAGCCAATCTCCTCATGCATGTGAGCTGCGGCGATGTCGAGCAAGCCAGGGTTCCCCGTTCCCCCACACGCTCATGAGCCGACATCTCATGCTCTCTTACCATGCTCATCAGCATCTCGTCAAATCTAAGAGTGTAAGTTCAAACCGACTAATTGGATTAACCCGATTAATTCCACCAACTCAATTCGAAAAAATGCGAATTTCGATTTTTATGATCGGTTACGGTTTTTATTTTGTCGAATCCGACATCTAATACGTAGGTACGGATTGTAGAATAAAACGTGGGTGAAATCCGACCCGACATTTTATATTTAATTAGACAATTATACTGCTAATAATAAAGTTTTCTATTCAATTTTCGTCATAAGCTTACATGTATATTTTTTGTCAAACTTCTTAATTTTTTAGTATGAACTGATGCCAATGCGTTGCTTAAATTATTTTCAATTGTTATTTTTACTTTTATATCATTAAAAAAAATTTGTGAAATATTGAAGTTTGTGAAACTCGCAAAAACCGACCGTCTAATTAAAATATGAATTCGATAGTTTTTATTTTTGATTGATTGGTTACGAATTGGAAACACTACAACCCGAATGACATCTAACGAGTTGAAAATCTATACGGAACTCGATCAACTCGACCCATTTACACCCCTAGTCAAATCTGGTATGGTTGCCAATTTTGAGGTGCATGACGGGGCCATATTGGCGGGAGAGACGGGCCCGTCAATATGGGCGACGCGTCCCGGGAAATCACAAGTCATTGATTCATTGCAGCATTGCTACAAATTAATATGTACCTGGGATCGTATTTTGCAAAGACGAGGCCATGTGATCCATAGGCAAGACGAACAGGAGCAGCATCAAGAGTTTTGAGGAAAACACGGGCAGCAGAGGCAGTGGAGGCAACGAAGACATGGTGGTGACTGGTTGCCCAATTTGAGATGCATGATTGGGCCATATTGGCGGCGAGACATGCTAGGGAGCGGTGCGGGTTGGCGAGACGGGCCATGGAGCGGCGCAGGTTGGTGCCGAGCAAAGGAAGGCAGACAACAATGGGGTATCCAGAGGGGTCAGGGGGGGAGGGAGCGTGATTTGGTGGGGAAGAGGAAGAAGAAGAGGCAGTGGAGGAGGAAGAGGAAGCGGAAGAAAAGGAGTTTTTTGATAAGGATGTGTCCATGGCAAATGCAAAGCAAAGCACCAGCACTATTCGACTCTCTAACTTTTGGTGCAGTTGCATAAATATATGCTTTATTGGTAGGACCAGGAGAATTTAAACTAATTGAGTTGTATAAGACGAGGAATCGATCCAGTTTCTCACCTACTACTAATACTATGTTTGTTCTAAATTTGTATATTGTAATGCATTGATAAATCAGTTATCTATGTAATTAAGAGCAACGAGTCACTGATCGGTGTATGGGATTAATAAGCTAGACTCCACAAATTTACTGATAAATCAGAGTTTAAACAAAAAACATTTTGATTTTTTCCCGTAAATTAAGAACCAGGTTGCAAAACTAAGAGGGGAAATTCAATATTCTAAACTTGTGCAATACCTAAAATTTAATTGGAAAAAACTTAATTACATTTATATAGGTGCTCCACAGATAATTCATTCAATTTCTACTACCGTTTAATTGGAATATATGATGCGAATCTCAATCCAATCAAAGAGTACCAATTGAGTAGAGTATCTAAAGAGCACTAAATATACCTAAGTTTTTTCCAATTTAATTTAAGAAACTTAATTAGCGCTTTCACTGAACTCTTCAATTATTAAGAACACTTCCCTATTGTCTCTAATGTAGAAACTTGTAATTGGAAGTTGGAACACATCCCTGAGAACACTTCCGGCTCTTGCTATCTGACAGAAAGAACTCAAACTAACTTTGGGCTTTGGCTACTCTTCTCTTCAAGTTCAAACTAAATTAATGAGTTTGTGTGAATCAACTGGTGCAAAATGATAACAAAAGAAAGTGTTTAGGTGCATTAATTAATTAATTAGTTCTTAACAAATCAAATCACGGTATGACTCAAATTACTTAGTTTTTCCGATTTTGTATTTGTAACATTTGGTGGAAATGCACAATCCATATCCATAGTAAATTTAAATAGATTTACCACACCTTATTTCTACGATATATCATAAGAAACATAGACTGTCTGCCTGAAGATCCCTCACGAACCAATTTCGCAAGAGTTCGCTGCTTTGAAATCCTTGGAAAGTTGGAATCCTCTATTCTGTCGACACAGAAATGCTTGGCAATCCAAGAAGCCCAATAAATATAAATAATTCTTGCGTCGTATCGCAATTGTCACCCAATAAATTACGTATTGTAACTTTCTCAGTATCACTGAAGCTAGCTCATACTCATTGCATCAGTAGCTCATGCTCGGCAGGTCTCACAGCAACAATTGAGAGCCCGACCTCTACACCTTTTATCCAAACATCAATTAACTTGCATTGCTTGGATTTGCAACATGATGCTTTTAGAAGTTGAATCCTATCTCAAACTGATAATTTAACCCTAGTCATACAATACATTAAGTGTAAAAAAGTACAGCATTTTCTTAATTATCTCAAACTAATAATTTAACCCCAGTCATACAATACATTTAAGTGTAAAAAAAAGTGCAAGTACATTTTCTTAATTCTCTCAAACTGGTAATTTAACTCTCTTTCCGGATAAAGGGAACCAACCGAAGCAACCACAAAATTTCAAACCGACGAATCAAAGAAAAGTGAGAAGACAAATTAATCATCTTTCCACAAATCAGCATACTCGTCAGGAACCAAAGCATTTTCCATCTCATGCAATCTTCTCCTTGTTTTAGCTTTCACCTTTGTTGCATACTTGCTGGCCATCTTCTTCTTTTCCAATGCTCTTATCTAGTAGTTTGTCAAATACAGTTGGTCAGTTTATGAAGTACCAAAATATCTTCAATTCGAAATGGAGGACAGTCAAAATCCAAGAATGGTACCAACCTTAAGAGTTCCAACAATACGATTTTGGTGGCAACCAGGTACATCTTAATAAAGCTGTTCTGGTTTGTACTAGTACTCAAATAACTCAATTACAAAATCAGTGTACCCATTTTCATTTCATTCAAATTAAACCTCAACTGTAGAAAGACACCTTTGTCCAGCCTAAAAATATAAAACCAAATTGCCCCCAATTTTGACAGACTTGCCTGATAAAAAATATGATTAAGACAAGGTATAATGTTGACCAAATTGGAAAAATATATGCCCAAATTACCCTAAACCATGCAATTTAACCCAATGCATTCTCAATTGTAACAAACAATAGAACAATTCTTGTTCAATTGCATTTTAACTTAGACCCCAATTTAATCGTCAATTATATGACATTTACCAAAATCAAGAACAAACAGAAAAAAATCTGATAACATAAGACAAAAATGGTACCTGGTTAGGAGATACATAGAAGGGATTCTCATACAGAGTGGGACCTCCAAAACTGCCCCCAAAGATCTTTATAGGATTCAAGCAAAATCTTGGGCCCACCTACAGTGTAAGAGCACAAAGATTATTTTTTTATCAAAGGAAGTAACTACAGAAAAAAGGGGGGTGTTGCCGTGTTGAGAAGCAACCTCAACAAGTGTCATTTTGTCAAGACCGCCTTTGTCTACTTTATCAATCTCATTATGTGGCACCGATATCTAGAAAAGAAATGAATGTAAGTCGACATGTTAAATCTAAATAATATAAAAACTTAAACAAGTATTTGTAAAGCTCTTTTTGCAAGTATTGGATTTCAGCACTTCATGTACACACAAGAGCCTAATAAGTTGCGGAAATGTTCACCAAGTTGATTTGAAAATTAAAAGAAAACAATAGTTTTATATTTGAAAATTGTAGTTCTGCATATAGCCAAAGGCAGAATATGCCCTTTCAGACCACTTCAAATAACTGTTCTCAACAAATTGTGATGAAACTAAGTTATTTGCAAAAATTCAACATTATGCAATATCAGTTAAAACTTAAAAAGAACAAAAAAGAAGCAGAAGTACCTGGTAGTTGCGGAACCAAACATGATCATCAACAATAGAAAAGACGAAAACATGATCATGAAATGGTTTAGACTTGCGGTGTTCTTTGGGGGTACCAAATAGCTGTAAGAAAAAGGGAAAATAAATAAATAAAAGCTGGTAGTGGTTTTATAAAACCAATGTGTTTGATAGGAACAATTCATAATATTCACAAACATGAGCATGGATAATCGATTGTAAAAGCAGATTGAGAATAGAAAGAAAAAGTATGGTATGAAAACCTGAGTCAACATTTCTTTGACAAGCTGCCAGTGAGGGGAGTCGTCGAAATTAGTGGAGAAAGAGAGGATGGGTCGTGAGCCCTTGAGATGGTTCCCTGTGAGCTTCAGTTCCTCCATTGTATGAACTATACATATACATATATATACAAGATTAGTTTGATCAGAATGAATGAACGATTGAATAAGAGAGAAACAAAAAAAGGGAAAACAAAAGAGTGATAGCGACCAGCATTGACGAGGAACTTGATAGAGGGGCCGGCGGGGGATTTGACGACCCAGAGGTAGAGGTCCTTCTGCTTCCTGCACTCGAAGAACAAGGCGCTGGAGCAGCTCCTGAGGTCGATGAGCTCGTTGAGCGCGGAGCCCTTGCTCTCCTTGGACTCGATCTTGCTGTCCTTCTTGGCGTGGGGCAGGAGAGACACCAGGTTCAGCATCAGGTGCCGGTACCTGTAGTTGATGCGACGAGAGCACGTCACCAACACCTTCTCTTTGTTCCTAAACAACACCGAATCACTATTTCTCTCGCCTGCGCCTTCCTTGTCCTGGTCCTTCCACCCCGTCAGAGTTCGCGGAGGCCTCACCGGAGCCGACGAATCCTCCTTCTTTTTCGCCGCTTGAAGCGCCTCGCCGTGCTTGCGTTTCTTCCCCGCCATGGCAAAAGGGGCGAAAGACCGAGAGAGAGAAGAAAGAGAGATGAGATTAGATTAGGGTTTGGCGAGGGACGGCCGGGGTTTAGGGTTTTCCACTTTTGCTTGAGCATATCTAGACTCGGAAGCGTATCCTCTCACTGCGTACCGTTCCATCACGTCCGTTAGATTTAGATTTGATCAGACGAATAGAATCAGACCTAACCACTCTTTTGTTTTTTTTGTTTTTTTTTTTATGAATAGCTTTTCTCAAGATGGGGTGTCTTTCTATAGTTGAGGTTTTGTATATCTAACTCAATGTCGGTTTACAACTGAAGTTGTAAGTTTTCTATTTTTCTTTTCTTATTCAGTCAGGTAGACACGAGATTTGTTTTGATCAAGTGTGTGTTTTTATAGCCGCTCAAGTTATATCAGGACATTCTGCTCTGGAACTTAGAATTTGTTTAAGTTTGAATTGCTCGAATACGATGCACCGCTTAAACACCACCCTTAAGTTTGTAAGTTGGATTGCCCGACTATGATGCATCGCTTAAGGGGCGAATCTAGTAGTCCTACACTTTAGGGTCATTCCTTGAAATTCTTTGACTCGGGTGTTTGGAAATTTTCGTATCTAGTATATATACATATAATACTATGCCTCTCGTTCTTTTATATTTTGGAATCCTCGTATCGTTAGTTACATCTTTTCAACACTCATTTTAAATGATTAAAAGTTATAAATAAAAGTTTGAACTTATGATCTTAACTTTAGAATAATTATTAAGTGAATTGGTCTAATCCTTTGAATCAGATATAAATTCAAATGTGGACTTTAATACACAATGAGTAACTTTATAAATTACTCACGTTCCATAGTTGTTACGGCCTATCTGGGAGATAGTTCGTAGGTGTTCTCGGGTTGGAAGGGGTGGAGAGCAATTAACCGGAGAGGTTAACTGTCTATCTCTTTAGTTATGAGTTTTGTAGTAGTGTTTTGTGCTCTTCAGAGTCTGATCCCTTTCTCTCTTGGACGTAGGTGTATTTATACTGGTAATGTCGGTTTTGTCCATGATTTCAATCGTGGGCAATTACTTAGATCGTGCCATAGTGGAGTTACACTTGAGGTGGTTTCAATCCGGATGCTATTTTGGGATATGCCCTTTTGGTTGAGTTTCTATCGGGAGGTGCTGTTTGTACACGTGGTCTATTTCGGGTACCTGCAGGCCTTTTATGGACCTTCCGGATGGTACTGGGCCTTTGGCAAAATGGCCTATCAACAGTATTTGCGGGGTCCAGGTAAGGAGCACTTTTGAGGTCCAGGAGAGTGCACGCTAGGATGGAGATGATGGCGTCCGTCCGTGTTGATATATTTATCTTCATTTTCTTTTCTTCTTTTATCTAGTTTCATCTGTAGGATAAAATAGAGACGAGTGGTTTCCGATTCATGAGAGGGACCACCCTCTTTTGTTATATTTTCTTTATTTCCGTTGTCAATAGTTGCATTTGTACATGGACCGATGGACGCTGGATGTATTTTGACTATGTTTGGTATGTATTGTATATAGAGCACTGCTAAAATAATATGCATAGTACATCATTTTTCGTATTATGTGACTATGCATGTTTAATTTGCCCAATAAATTGAGATTTAAGTTGCTCAATAAATTCTTCATATTAAAATATTGTAGAAAATCAAATTTAGTGATTTTTAGAACTTTCTTGTTATTTTTTAAATATTTTTTAAAAAACTGCTCATAAATTGCACTTTCGTAGTATTAAATCTGAACTGTTCTTAATATTTAAAAATTAGCAAGAAAATTTTAAAAATCACGAAATTTGATTTCCTATAATATTTTGATATGAAGAACTTATTGAGCAACTTAAATCTCTATTTATTGAGCTATATACATGCATAGTACGAAAGATGGTGTACTATGTATATTATTTTAGCCTTGCTCTTGTATATATTATGATTGTTCATTATTTTATTATCCTATGTTTATTTATTTATTATTTAAGGCTTTCGTGTACTCGTAAGTGAGTACATGTGGCGGGATTGATTGCATCCGACTTGTTTATATATTTTGAGGTGTGACATTAATAATAATAGTCTAATAAAATCTAATAAATTGGGTCGAATTTTACTCATATTTTATTTCACAATCTATATTCATATATTAAATATTGGATTTGCTAAAATAAAAATAATTATAAAATATAAAATCCACATTATATCATATGAAGTTGATACGTAGATACTAATATCGATACCAACTATCGATACGGCACATTTAGTTGAGTTATTATGCACATTATTTGAGTTATTATGCATATTATTTTTTGTACTGAAATAATTATGCATGTTTTCTTATACTAAAATAATTATGTATGCTATTTAAATTATTATGCATATTATTTTGTTAACGTGTATAATAATTTTTTCAATATAAAAATAACATGCATAATTCAAATAATAATATATAACTCAACAACATCATATAATATATATAATACGGATAGCCGGTACTTCCGAACATTTTCTTTTATCATATGAGATCGTCGGATTGATCGGATTAATGAGTTAGTCGGGTCATGGGTGGACCGTGGACTTATATTCCCACCCCCAGTAAATCTGATAAAATCCCTCAAAACCTACCGTTGCCTTGTCGCCTCTCCTCTTCCTCTCCAGTTCAACCAGTATCTCTGTCGTTTTCTCCTCCCGACTCATCTCTGTCAGATCCACTCTCCTCTCCGCCTCTCCGGCGCAAGTTAGCTCCCATCCGTACAAACGGTAGTTCAACTCTCCCTCTCTCTCAGCCTTATCTATCTCCTTCTCCGGCGCCATGGCCACACCCACCGGTAACCCTAACCCCTCTCCTCCTCCTCCCCAGACTTCCGCCCCTTTTGAGCTCGCAAAGCTATTCAAACCGCCTAACGCCAATCCCAACCCAATCCCTAACCCTAATCAACCTTCACCCACCACCGTCGGATTCTATGGCGGCAGCGCCTCTCCGCCTCCCAACGGCCCTTATTCCTACCCGCCGGCCACCCCTCCGTACCACATCCGTCCCTATATCTCCTATGCTCCAGCCGAATCCCTCATACCCCCTCGCCCCGTCATGTCTTACCCCCTCCAAAACCCTAGTAATCCCATGGTTCCCAACGCCAACCCTAGCCCCAACCCTGGTTCTCGCCTCATGCAATTGCTTGGCAATACAGCTACTTCTCACATTGAATCAGCTGTCTCCATGCCTCCACAAAACCCTGGCCTGAACCCTAACTCTGGACCAGCCTCAGCCATTTCAACCCCGATCCTTCCAGTACTTCCCTCGGTCCCGCCAACAGGGCCTGTGAGGATGCCAAGTACTAAGATGCCGCGTGGCAGGTACCTAGGGGAAGGGGACCGTGCAGTGCATGATGTCGATTCAAGGTTGCTCGGAGAGGCTCAAGCACCTCAACTGGAGGTTACACCTATTACAAAGTACACATCAGATCCTGGTTTGGTATTGGGAAGGCAGATTGCTGTAAATCGGAGCTATATAGTGTATGGCCTCAGGATGGGTAATATTCGGGTGCTCAATATCAACACTGCTCTTAGATCACTTCTTCGGGGTCATACTCAGGTATCAATCTCTCTTGTTATGTGGTAACAGAGTCGCATGTATCCCTTGCGCAAATCAGAGCACTTTGATTTTGCCTTTCAGGTGCTTTACAGATTTTATGGAATGCTGTTTCAATCCAATCCTGGGTTGAAATGGTTTTTCTGCTCAGAAGTTGCTTTGAATTTGGGTATGAATGGTAGCATGCGAAGGTTAAGCCATCTGAGCGCATCCAAAGAATGCATCAAATAAGGCACTGGCTTTTTCAGAGAGCAGTTACTTTTTTTGTTTCCTGATGGCACCTTGTGTTTTCAGATGCATTGTGAACTTGACTTAAAATCACTAATAGGGTCATTGTTGTTATAGTTCAAGTCTTTTGGAGTCGTTTAGTAAAAAAGTAAGTATTTCGGAGTCAATGATATACCCAAAGTTCCTTTTCGTGTGATATCTATAGAAAATTATTATTTCAAATTAATGATGCCTGTTATCAGTATTAGAAATCTTAAGATATGGACTGAGTTAAGATTCACTTGTCATTCCTTGCAATTTTTCTCTCGAATGACTTAGTTTTTTCTTCTTAACAGAGGGTTACAGATATGGCTTTCTTTGCTGAGGACGTTCACCTTTTGGCAAGGTAATTTCTTTTAGGTATCCATGGTAAACCAAATTAACTCCAAATTGTCAAATTAAGCAACAGTTAGACAAATTTATGTGATATTCTATCATAATATCTTGCATTATCGTAGTTTGATCTCAACCACTCAGTTGTGGACTGAAAAGACCTTGATTGATGCAACAAGGGTACATGTTGTATATTAGTGCAGTTTGTGGTTTATTCAGAAAATCAGCTCCTTGGTTAACTTTTGCAAGTCCTAAAGGGGATATCATATTCCTAAATTACTTTGATTTAGATCATCTTCTGTTCGTCTTTCCTCAGTGCAAGTGTAGATGGAAGGGTCTTTGTATGGAAAATCGACGAAGGATCTGATGAGGAAAATAAGCCCCAAATAACAGGCAAAGTTGTAACTGCACTCCAGATTGTTGGGGACACTGAGTCATACCACCCACATATCTGCTGGCACTCCCACAAACAAGTAATTCCATTTGAGCACATTCCTTTTGTTTTCTCTTTATCAAGACCTGCCACTCTGCAGAGGCTTACCATCTTGTACCAGAAAATCACCGGGGCTAATATTTTGTGCTTATGGTACTTTCTGTTCTTGATGTTTCCCAAAGACTTGCTGTATTGTTTTGCTGAAATATAAGTTTTTCACAGAAGGCACAGCATCCAATGGAGTGCAGTACACAAACTTTGATCTTTGAGAAGTGAGAATCAATGCTAATTTGTTTTTATATATTTCGTGAACTTAACAGGAGATCTTATATGTTGGTATTGGCAATTGTGTACTGAAAATTGACATCACGAAGGTGGGGAGGGGGAAGGATTTTACTGCAGAGGATCCACTTAAGTGTCCGATCGACAAGTTGGCAGATGGAGTCCATTCTGTTGGTAAGCACGATGGTGATGTCACTGCTTTGTCTATTTCTCAGTGGATGACTACCCGTCTTGCCTCTGCATCAAATGATGGCATGGTTTGTTGCTTCCTTTCTTAATTTTGCATTCACTATTTACAAGTTCTATTCCGCATTATCTTTGTAAAATAAAACTCTATTTCTTTGGTGGTGCAGGTAAAGGTATGGGATGACAGAAAACAAGTGCCTCTTGCCACATTAAGACCACATGATGGTCAGCCAGTCGATTGTGTTGCTTTCCTCACAGCACCTGAGCACCCTGATCACATTAATCTTGTCACAGCGGTACAGATTCAGCTTCATTTTCTTATAATCTCTTGGTTATTTTAAGAGCACAAAAAACCTATTACTGCTTTGTATGTTATTGTAGCCTGTATACCATCAACACTGCTGCATACCACGCCACTTAATTGTTCACTGTTGTACCTTTTCTTTTATAGTATATCAAGGTATGTTTTTTGTAATTTTTTCTTGAAAATTCTCAAAGTGCAGTGTTGCAATCATGAGATGTATCACCTATTCTTATTCTTTCTAACTGAATTGGTGATATCTATAATGTTTTCCACTTCAGGGTCCTTTGAACCGAGAGATCAAAATATGGTCCTCAACAAGTGAAGAAGGCTGGCTTTTACCAGGTGACTCTGAGTCGTGGCAATGCACGCAGACCTTGGATCTCAGAAGTTCATCAGAGCTCCAACTTGGGGAGGCATTTTTCAACCAAGTAGCTATCATCCCCCAGGCAAACCTCATAGTTCTTGCAAATGCCAAGAAAAATGCCATTTATGCGGTTCACATAGACTATGGCACGTTTCCTGCAGCCACTCGCATGGACTATATTGCTGATTTCACCGTTGCCATGCCGATTCTGAGCCTCACTGGCACGTGTGAGTCACTTCCAACTGGGGAGCGGGTGGTGCAAGTATACTGTGTGCAGACCATGGCGATACAGCAATATGCCCTGGAATTGGCGCTCTGTTTGCCCCCATCTATATCTGATAGTGGTTCTGGTGGCTTGGTCAGAGAACCTTCTGTTTCTCGCACAGAAACAACAGTCGCAGAGCCGGTATCTGAGTTTACTACTGCGGAGGTCAGTTTAGAGGCTACTGGGAGCCATACATTTGATTTACCAACAGTAAATCAAGAGGTGAAACCATCTGCCCCTCCACTTGTTCACACACAAACTGAGGCAACATTGCATCTGGATGCCTTGAAAAGCCCTCAGGAGAGTTTGGAAAAGGGTCAATCCTCATCATCACTTGGAGACCGTGACATTGACAGGAGGACCAACACTGATACAGTGAGCAGTAACCAACCTAAAGAAGAGGTTTCGGCACCGCCCAACCCCCGTTTGATGCTCAACTCAACACACCTGATAACCCCATCAGAGATCTTGTCAGGTGCAATCTCCAGCTCTGCTTCTCCCACAATAGAAAGCAATAGAAATCTAGAGTACAATGTTAAAGAAACAGAATTTGAAACAACCAAGGACCTCCAGAGTACACCTGAAGATGCCAACGGCAAACTTAATAGGCCTTTAGAGCCCAGTATGGAAACCACAAAGGC
This sequence comes from Eleocharis quinqueflora, assembly GCA_964058865.1. Lineage (NCBI taxonomy): Eukaryota > Viridiplantae > Streptophyta > Magnoliopsida > Poales > Cyperaceae > Eleocharis > Eleocharis quinqueflora. The sequence goes on along the minus strand of CAXKVX010000109.1, from coordinate 183,190 downwards.
TCCTCATCTGGTTAAGAACTCTCAAAGTGCAGACGAATTGAAGACCCGGGAAGACGGTAGAGTTGAATCGTCTGGACAGCGTGATTTGGAACACAAAGAAGGATTGAAGGATGGGTTTGAGAAAATGGAAGAATCAACTGTTTTGATGGAGTCACCATCAGTTTTACCCGGTAACGTAAAGGAGAAGGAGAAGTTAAAGGATCCGCTTCAAACAGCAGACTTTCCATCTCCTTCTTTTGTCACTTCAAACCATGCTGATTTTGCTAATGGGCCTACTGAAGTAGTAGGTCGGACCAGTTTAGCTACTGCAGTGGCCCCTGCTGATCAAATTTTGGTTATGCAGGATATGCTCCAGCAGGTATTGTTTTTATATTGTACTTGCATTTTCCCCCCTTCCCTTTTGCTTTACGAACAAGCAATGCAGGTCATTTGCTCAAATTAGGTGTTTTGTTTTATAAGAACATGGCCAGTATGCATTTATTGGAAGAGGTCAAGTCAATATTTCTGCTTGCTCTTGCAGTTGTTATTTTCTCGTGTACCTCTGGTTGACAATAAATTGTAGGAACAAACAGTTTTTGATGGTTCTTAAGAAAAGCGTAGAAAAGGTTTATACAGTTAGAAAAATTATTTCATGTTGACAGATGGGGTGGCTAGATTGTAATGTTTCTTTCAATATAATGTCTTCATGTAGTGCTGGGGAAGTCGAGGAAGATACTTGTTCTTTCTATAAAATTTAATGTTATTTGAATATTCATGGGTACTTGTTGAGATCCTAGCTTTCTACATTCAAATATGAAGCTGGTTCCTTGCTCTTGGTTTGTCTACTAAAATATCAGTAATTTTTTGGTGACAGCTTATGGCAATGCAAAAAGAATTGCAAAAGCAAATGAGCTCAATAGTCGCTACCCCAGTAACAAAGGAAGGCAAGAGAGTGGAGACTGCCCTGGGACGAAACATGGAGAAGTCTATCAAGGCTAATGTGGATGCACTTTGGGCCCGCTTTTTGGAAGAAAATTCAAAGCGTGAGAAGGCAGAGCGGGACCGTATGCAGCAGCTGACCAATCTAATTACAAACTCCTTTAGCAAGGAACTCCCATCTATATTTGAAAGAACACTTAAGAAGGAAATGACAGCCTTGGGTCCAGTTGTCGCACGTGCTGTTACACCAGTTGTGGAGAAGACCATTTCCTCTGTAGTTGCTGAGTCGGTTCAGGTATGTCATAACCTTCTATCATTCTTTTGGCTGTGTTTTGGAAATGAGCTTTAAGAATTAAGCATTGTTTTGTGGATTTTAGTTTATTTATTAGTAAAAAAGAGTTTAGTTGAGTGCAAAAAAAGAAATTCCTCAATCCTCATTTCTTTTTCTTTTTCTAATAAAGTAGAATAACTAAAGTCTATGATAACAATGCTTAATTCTGGGAAGTCAAGTTAAAACAGACATGATCCTCATCCTTCATCCAGTTCTAGCACTTTCTTCCATGTAACTACTACCCACAAAACTCTACAATAACTTGTTAAATTTTGTGTTGAACGAAAATTATTTGTGGGCAGGAAAATAAACACCTCAATCCTCAACTCATGCATGTTTTCACTCAAAACTTCTCAGAGTTCAGAACCATTATGCAATTCTCAAAACTTAGTTCTTCCCTGGCATGGAGTTATTGTAGGCAGTAGCTTATACAATGGTATAGTTTACTTATTGACTGTTTTTTTTTCCTCTATAAATGGTCTTGCTGTACTTGGTTACCTAAGCTGAGGTCAATCTGTTGTTATTAAAGACCCAACTAATTAAGTATTTTCTTTCATTTCAGAAGGGGGTAGGTGACAAGGTGGTGAATCAGTTGGATAAATCTATCGGCTCCAAGTTAGAAGGATCTATTGTGAGGCAACTACAATTGCACTTCCAATCTAGCGGAAACAAAGCTCTTCAGGTTTTGTTTTGTTGCAATAATTTTTACCCCTGTTTGGTATTGGTTTTGATTGTTTTGGCTTAGTCACTTAGGAGTATATATTACAATAAGCAGGAGGCTCTGCGAGCAAGTCTCGACACCTCAATCGTTCCAGCATTTGAACGTTCGTGCAAGGTGATGTTCGAACAAGTTGATAATACATTCCACAAAGGCATGACTGAGCATACTTCTGGAATTCAGCAACAAATTGAGGCTGCACATACTCCTCTTGCTCTTACTTTAAGGGTACTTATAATATATTACAAGCTTATTAAGTACATTTTATTTAGTTTGTGTGGTCATCTGTTGGAGGAATTTGTGAACTGATATTGTTTGTGTTGCTGGTCTGGTGAAACAGTTTCCTTTATTTATTTTTTACCCCCACAAAGCATTTAAACAACCTATGGTGCTGAAAAGGAGGAATATTAGATTTGATCATTGCAAAGCAATATGAGTGCAACTGCAACCCACTATAGTTTCTTCAAAAGTGCCAGAATGTTGCTCTCATTTTTCTTTCTTTTATTTTTATCTTTCCAAAGATAACAGAACAGAGAGTACATTTTAGGTTAGTTTTGAAATATATCTAAAATGTTGGATAGGAAGCAAGAAGCTCTTTGCTTTTAGTACTGTGGTTTACATGATGTATGATGATGCTCGTTTTGGCCAATGTAAACAGGAAACAATCACCTCAGCTTCGTCAATCACACAGAGCCTGACAAGTGAGCTATTGGATGGGCAGCGCAAACTCCTCGCCATGGTTGCTGCAGGAAACCCGAAGGCATTTAATCCAGTTGCCATGCAGGCAACCAATGGCCTCATGCCAGGCCTTCCTAATATGGTGACCATCAAATCTAAAACTTATTTTTTGCTGTAATTTGTTTTGGGACTGACCTCTACAAGTGCTCCAAAGGTTATCGTGAAACTTGCAGAATGGTCATTACTTTGTTTATCGTTATACTCTGTTGTTTGTCTGGGCGCCTTTTGAACGAATAGGTAGGGATTTTGGTGCGAAAGATAACAAGTTATATATCACTGATTATCTTGATTAGATCTGCATGCAAAATGGTACCTGATCATTAGTTTGTCCAGCATAAGTTCAACAGAGCTTCTATTGCACCTTCCATTCCTTTTGTATTGTAAACTTGCATCTCTCTTAGGTTGAGGCACCAATGGATCCTAGAAAAGAGCTGGCTCGGTTGATATCTGAGGGGAAATATGAGGAGGCATTCAACATGGCCCTGCAGTTGACTGACGTGTCCATTGTTTCTTGGTTATGCTCCCAGGTATAAACATTATTTAAATAAAAAGGACAATATTACTCAATTGATGATGACTGCCACTGCTCCACTGCTACTGTGCTCAATACTCAAGTCCCTGACATTTAATGTCTCATGTTCTATAGGTGGATTTACGTGGACTCTGCACAATGGTGCCAGTACCCCTCAGCCAAGGGGTACTGCTGGCGCTTCTTCAACAGCTAGCCTGTGATATTGCCAATGACACTGCACGAAAGACCCAGTGGATGTTAGATGTGGCAGTCGCGATCAATCCAGGTGACCCGACGATAGCAGTTCATGTTAGACCAATTTTCGAGCAGGTGTACAAGATAGTCTCAAACCATCGAGCGGCCTCACCCTCTGATGCTGTCAGTCTTAAGCTTATTATCCATGTTATTAATTCAGTTCTTGTGGGCTTCAAATGATTGTCCCATTTCTATGTTTTAGTTTTTGTTGGAAACAATCACGTTTTGTCTGGAGATCAGCAACTTGTTTTGTCTGTGGAGTTTGTACAGATAAAATTTTGGAAAAGAACAAAAAAAGAGGTTGGTATAGAGGATAGTGGGGGCTCTGGACTGTGAAGTTTAGATTGTTTGGAGTGTTTAGTGTAAATTAGGAGTTGGTGTGTCTAATTGAATCCTTTTTTCTTTTCTTGACATGCTCTCTAGATGAATTGATTTCTTGTTTTCTTTTCTCATGACAATTGGGAGTAACTTGTTAGATCTACCCCATGCCTTTTGCTCTTTTTAAGAAATAATCTCAATAGAAACTAGCTTTCTCGTGTAATTAACATTGTTAATCACAGCCTACCTACCTTATTAAAAGCGTAAAGGAATAAAAAAATACTCTTCAAAACCGCATTGACAGAAGGTGCAACTAAAAGATTTTTTTTTTTTATAATGCGTCGTAGACATCGAGTTAACAGCAGACCAGCCCTCTTTTGTAAAAAGCCAACTTCTGTTATAAAATCATGTTCTTCTGTTATCTTCAAATCTGTGTTGTTCGAGAGCAGGTGTAGTATTGGATACGATATGGATGTAGTGATACGATAATTTCAAAAAAATTTAGATACGAGTGCGGTTATATGTATTAACTTTTAATTAAAAATATTTGAAATTAATAAAAAATTAATAATGTGGCTTATCTTCAATTCGAATCTTCTTCATGTTTCATTCATTTTTCTAGCGATATAATAAAAATTATCAACAATTTTATAAGACGGGGTTGTCACATGGAATTTCGAAACGTATTGAGGCGTATCAAATATCGAATTTGTCGGTCAAAGTGAATAAAATAATCAAATACGTCAATCTCGATACGCCACAAGATATGTCATGTGGTTTATTAGATACGTATTCGAAGGAATATCCGAGTGTCGAATATGTATCTAATACAGTGCGATAAAATACCGTGAAGTATCCGAGTAACAGAACTTCGAATTGACAAAAAAGAACTAATTATTCTGCCGTCCAGATGTGCTTAGATGACTGATCACCTAATACGAGATAATGACATATACATCAGCGGACGTAACGCAAATGAGATCATTTTCCTAAAAAAATCGATACCGTTCTGATAATGCTCAGATAGAAAATAATAAATTGTTTATGATGCATGAATTTAAGGGTTGATTATGACGGTTAGGACTTGATCAGCAGCTGCTAAGATAATTAGTTGTTTACAGTAAATCGCATTATCATTTATCAATGTCTCTGTACAGAACTCTATCTACAAGTTTTTTGTTTTTGTTTGAAGCAATATCTAGAAGTTAATTGATGCACTACAGGTCCCAAATCACAATTTCACGAGGATGGACTGCAATAACTGGTTTAGCAAAATAAAAATAAATAGAAAACAAGTAACATGCTAAGTAGCAAAATATATAATTCTCGAAATTCTTAACATACTGAAAATTTCATTAAACAAGAGATGATTAGAGTCTCTTATATAGGCGACAAGTGCATTGGTTCCAGAGAAAGCAATAACTGAAAGATACGGTAATTAAATGCTAAGGAAATAAAAGGCAAAAAATAAAGAAAATAATCTAGATAACTTCGAGTGTCGCAAAGTGATCTTGGAAATAAATCTTGGTAAGATACATCAAATCAATTCGAGATTACACTCCGAAACAGATCTTGGATTGAATATTTTTTGTTTTGCGTCATGCTCCTGGGGTTGATGAAAAACTTGACCTTAAGCTTGGCTCCACTTTCTGATGACAGCTCGGGAGGTGGTTCAGATGGTGGAGGTGGTTCCAACATTAGACAAGGAGGGGGCAGATTCGAAACATGAGTATGTGTAGGTAGTGGTTCGGGTTCAACTAGTCAATAGTACTATTCCTCGGGTTCGTACTTGACTAGTCATTCGTCTTCGTTCTCTTGATGTAACTCTTCGGACTCCAGATATTTTACAGCTTCTCAGAAATACTCCTTAAACTAGCAGTGTTGCATGTCTTCTCGTGATTCTCGGGACAACTCTTCGAATTCGAGAAACTCTCGATGGCATTCTCGTGTATTTCCTCCTCGAGATCTTTGGTGAGAAAGTCGTGATCATACTCGCATATCTCCTCCTCGGCGCCTTCAAAAATATATTTGAAATCAATCTCGTAAGCTTCCTTGGATACTCGGAATCTTGCTCAGGGTTATTCTCAGAATCTTCCTCACAAGCTTTCTCGGTGTACTCAGAACATATTTGCGGTCATTCTCATAAATTTCTTCTTTGGAATCATCCTCGTGATTCGTGAATTACTTCCTCATATACATGCTTTTCTTCGGGTTCTTGCTCAAACTTCGAGGACTTTGCTTATTGAACCCGAAAATTTGATAATAACGTCTTTGAACTTGAAAAGTTGATGACCTTGTTGTTCGTGCTCGAGTGCTCGAGATGCTCACTCGCCAAATCAAAGAGCTCGGGAACCTAGTTTGCCGAATCTAAGAACTTGATAATCTCTTTTGTCGAACTCGAGAACTTGGTAACCGTGTCAAAAGTTGGCACGTTTGTTTCTCCTCGGGTTCGAGATTTCTCAAAAAGGAAGGTATTTCTACTCGAAGACCAACAGACCAATTTCGATTCGAAAACTACTGATTTCGCGAAGATAAATTGTGAGTTCGGGATTGATGTCGCTCAATTGCTTTGGCTTTGGATTGAGCCTTAGGAACTATGTCAAATGTGTGAATAATTAGTGCATCTTGTATCGGGCCTCGAAGACCATGAATGAATCGAGTCACTTGTTTGTCCTCGGTCTCATTATGTTGGTTTCTGGTTTTCAGTTGATAAACTCGAGGGTGTATTCGTCAACACTTCTTTGAACCTTGGGTGAGGGGCTGAAACCGTCGAAACATTTGTCAGTAGTTGAGGGGTAGGAATTCTCTGTTCATCTCCCATTTGAGTTCATTCCAATCGATAAATGGAGGGAGGTTGTCGAGATAGCGACGATACTTATAGTTATGCCACCTTGCTGAAGCTCGTTCTCGAAAATAGATAATAACTAAGGGCACTTGCTTCTCGGGTGGAATTTTCTTCAACTCAAAATCTTTTTCAAGAGTGTGAGTCCAATCGAGAAAATCCTTGGGTTTGAGACTACCTGAAAAGTCAGGGATCTCGATTCGAAGACTACTATCCCAATGTCAGTGCGATTTATTTTGTCATTGTTCTCTCAGTTTCGGTGGTCATTGTTGTCTCGTCCTCGGTAGTCATTATTAAGTGGAGATAAGACAAGACGTGCTATAAGGTTGGTGAATTGTTGTTGACCTTCTTCTCGATCTTGGCACATTTCTTCAAGGGTAGCTAGAATCTTGAGATCTACCATGATGATGGTTTCAAGTAAGCAAGCGTGAATGCGGTTGTCGAACTCACTCTGATATCACTTGACGCACTACGAGTCTCAAATCACAAATCTGCATAGACGAGTTGCAATACTGATTTAGTAGAATAGAAACAAAGAGAAAACAAGTAACTTGGTAAGTAACAATATATAGAATTTTCAAAAAATTTAACATACTGAAAATTTCATTAAACGAGAGATGATTGATACAAATGACTAAAATCTCATATATAGACAACAAGTGACTTGATACTAAAAAAAACAGTAACTGAAAGAAATAAGTTAAAGATACAATATAACTAAATGCTAAAGAAATGAAAATAAGAAATAGAGAAAATAATCTAGATAACTTAGAGTGCATGTAAATTATCTTGGAGATAAATATTGATAAAATATATCAAATCAATTCAGAATCATATTTCGAATCAGATCTTGAATTGAATATTTTCTATTACGCATCAGTTAATTTAGTTCATACGATTGAATATATATTGCAGCATCTGTTTGTCTCTGGTTTTTACAGCTTCAGAAAAGAGTCTCGGATTGATAGGTCCCACAGAGCAGAATTGATTTATTTTAAAAAATAAAATAAAATAGGTCTCGGGGCCAAAATATTGTTACTAATAAGTAATAACTATGTCATATTGCACGCGAAATTTACAACCAAAATTTCCTAATTCTCGCTGTTAGCAAACTACAAAAGCAGAAATGTCTCTGCATACACCATTACTTAAACTGAAAGTAAGAAGAAAAGAAAAAGGAAATGCATCATCGACTCATCATCAGTTATTTACACAATCACACCTGACTGGATCTCGACCATCACGGTTGCGCCACCTGTCTCTCCTACCAGCATTGATCCGTCTCCCACCTTCTCAATCCCATCCGGCCAGACCCGCTAAATCTCAACCCAAATCCATAATCGATCCCCATTATCTCCAATCTGACCCGATTAATCCGATTGAACTCCAGGTCGTACCTCGCTCTCTCTTGTGGATCTGACAAGGTCTCATATGCCTGGTGTATCTCCAGAAAATCGCCTGAGCCGATCGGAGCAACATCGGGGTGGGCCTGCTTCGCCAGGGAACGGTACGCAGCCTTGATTTCTCGAACAGAAGCTGTCTCTTTCACTTGTAGCACTTGGTACAGACTCTTCCCGCCTCTTGCGGTGGCTGGTGGTGTCGCCACCGTCGCTCTCGCCACCACCAACGATCGCATGTGCTTGCGAGAGGAGGTACCTGCGACGGGAAGTCTACTAGCGACAAATCGGGAAGAGGTTAGGGTTACGGTTGAGGCCATTGGTGTAGGCTGGTAGCAAAAGGGGATTTGATTTCTGGAAGTTCTATGATTCAATTGGTGTATACTGTATAGGCGTTTTCCCTCCTTTTTTAATTATTTTTTTTCTTTTGTTTGGGTATTGTTTATCGTTCATTGAGGAAGAGGAGAAAGCGAGTGTAATGGCAAAATAAAAAACGTTTAAGTGCGATATATATATATATATATATATATATATAAAGTTGGTGTGGGACCCGTTCTTTTTAGGAGCTTACATGGGCCCACTGTGCACTTAAATTTTGTCTTGCTCGCCTACAATCCGAGTTGTGTGAATTAGTTTTTCACCTTTTCTCAGTAAACCTCACTGGCTACTCTACTCTGCTCATCCTTATTTATTAAAACTAATATAAATAATATTCAAATACTTCTTTTATAAATCAAAATTTAAAAAATATTACTAAAATTAATGCAGTTTTGACAGTGATCAATAAAAATAATATATAATTTAATATCAATCCATAGCAGAATTAGTCATAATGTTTTAATCTGCAAAGTGATATTTCAAAGCTACTTAAAGTAATTCACATCGAAGGATAAATTATATTAACTACAAAATTTTTATGCAATTATGAAACTAACACTAGAAAGTAAAAAAGTGATGTGCTATGTAATATCTATATATAATTCTACATTAATTTTGATCAATTTTATCAAACAACATTTAAGATTGTACCAAATCTGATTCACATAATATAAACGAACGGGATCCATCAATCAAAAAAGAAAAAAAAAACAACCACAATTAAGTTTTTTATTATTTTGCGAATCATGGTATCAGATCTTCTTTAATATATATATATATTTTTTTTTTCTTTTTATATTGTTATAACAATGCTCTTAAGTATGTGGCAACATTAGTATTAATTTTATAATTGAGAATGATCATGCAAAATAAGAAAATTAGTTCATTGAGTGAGTTTAGTCAGTTTAATTTTTTTTTAAATAAATATAAAACGTCTATTTCAAATTAAATGATAATATTTGAGGTCTTCACACAAGCACAGTAACACATACAATAATTTTATCTAGAAGAAAAAAGAAGCTAAGTTGTAGGGGAGTCCGAATCTGGTGCTCGTAAAAATCATGTTTGTTTATCAGCTTATCTCGATCCGACCGTCCGACCGTCACGGACGGCTGTGATTTGATTCAGGGGGCAGATGCTTTGGCCGTTAGATGAGTTTTGAACGGTCCGAATCGAAACAAGCAAGGATTTACGAGCACCAATCCTGTTCCAGTTGTAGGGGATCTGACAGAGTCTTTGTGGCTTTTAGGCCAGCTGTTCCTGTGAGATATTCTCTGTGGTGTTTAATTGGATCCGTATAGGTTGTTGATTCTGAGTAGTTGTCTTTAATTTGAACGGTTGTGATTTGATTCAAAATGTTCCATTATTTGTGGGTTCCATTTGTCAGTGAGACAATGTCAAATTGCTGTCATCACAATAATGACAGCGCATATGAATTCGTGTTTAATTCACGCGGAGGTGATATTTCAAGTATGTGTTTCTAGAAGGACTCGGCTTTGGTTGAGTTAGACATTTATCTTTTTCTCTACATTTTGAATCGGGAGCTGATACGTAGATATCATATTTGATATCAATTATTGATACTGATTTTATTATGCAACTTAGTTGAGTTATCATGCACATTATTTGAATTATTATGCATGTTATTTTTTTGTAATGAAATAGTTATACATGTTGTCGATTTTATTATACACTTTTAGTTGAATTATCGTGCACATTATTTGAGTTATTATGCATGTTATTTTCTGTAATGAAATAGTTATACATGTTATTTTTTGTACTGAAATAGTTATGGTATAACATGCCTAATAAATCAAATAATGTGCATTATAATTCAACTAAATGTGCATAATAAAATCGATATCAATAGTTGATATCAAATGTGGTATCTACGAAACATTATCCTTTTGAATCAACAACTTAATACTGTTGTTTATAGTGATGAGCTAAAAGAAATGACGAACACTAATATTGAGTATTTTTAAGTGATTATATTGTATTTAACTTTTTTATATAAAAATTCTGTTATTTTTTACATTTATTATTTTTTGAAATGTTTCTTGTGAAATTTGAACATGCATCTCTTCGTAAAAAAAATGATGCCAACCATCATATGTGTTCAACCTGTAATTTCATATTATATTTAATTCAAATTTTTAAAAACTTTGTTTTAACTTGAAAATAACCTTCAACTTAAGTTAAAAAAACATATTTAACGAATTTTCTAAACTTTCACCTTTTTAACTTGAATTAAACCGTTTAAATTTATTTTATTTTGTAATCGTTAAAATCATAATTTGATATTTTGTAGTTTACAAGACCTATTCACATATTCAATTCATATGACCTTCAAAATAAATCTATTTTTTCTAACCTAATTAATTATACATTAAGCAATCACCGTCCTATTCCTTTTGATTTTCTTTTTCTCTTTTTTACAACAACACCAATATTCTTCAATCGACAAATCTTATAACATGTCTAACAATAAGTTCTCACACTTCTAAATCTTTTAGATCTTTTGAATAAGTTGACAAACATATTTATGTTAACTACTTAAAAATATTTTATTTTTAAATTAATCGACAAACATATTTTATGTTAACTATTTAAATTTATTTTGTTTTGGCTCTCAACTCTAAACTTTTGTATATTTTTCATCTATTGAATGTGATTGTTTAATAATATTTTTTATTTCAACTTTTTTAGTAATTAATTAATATTGTATTTAATAAATTTAATTAATAAGTATAATTGCATGCGAACGTACTGCAATTTTTAATATAAAATAGATCTAAAACAATTGATATTTTTTTTATTGACAGATGTTTAAACTCTATTTTAATTTGAAATCGTTAAATGATCTCTCATCTTTAAGAGCTATTAAATATTTTTTCAAAGTCTGTACAATAGTAATAAATATTTTGACATTCTTATTTGTGTATTTATTTCAGTGTTTTAAAAATCATTGTTAGCAGCTGCATAAACGGAGTCGGTCAGTGCTCCATTACGAATATTAAAATCGGAGTATATCAGAGGGAATAACATTTGTTCCGAACTGTTAGATTGAAGATCAACGATTCAGATTAATAATATAAAAAATTTCTCTGTATATCGGAAGTTCCTCAGTGAGGATAACATTTGTCCTGAACTATTAGATTGAAGATTAACTCTTCAGATTAATAATAAAAAATTCCTCTGTATATTATTGACGGTCGAGCGTTGATCTTTAGTCTCACGGTCTAAATCTAATTCTGAAGAAACAAAAATCCGCAAAAAATACGATTCTACAACAATTCCTAAAATAAGAAAACCCTCCACAAATAACAAAAATCCGATAAATGTGAATGGAACACCCAAACTAACATAAACTAGGATCATTACAATACTTTGCATTAATATTTCTAACTTTGAATGTATTATTTAATGAATATAGTGAGATTACGGTAATTCACAAAGCACAACACTCACAATAGTTGAATAGTTGAACGTGAATCTTTATATTAAAATATCTTTCGAGACCAAATTTTAATTTTTTTATATTTTATTTTTTAGAGAGGTAGAAATTTTTACGATTTCTGGATCATTCAATCTGACACAATTTCACATCTCTATAAAAGTGTAAACAAATTCTAAAAAAATGTAAAATTTGGTGTTGAAGTAGATTTCAGTATGGAGATCAAGTTTAATGATTTGTATCGATCGATCAGTCATTTGAATTTTAAAATTTAAAATACGGATGCAAAGTGTCGTGAGTGTTGTGCTTTGTGAAGTATCATAATCTCACTTTAATGAATAATCTATTATATTATAATATTAACTGTATTATGATATTATTTGTGTCTCTATTAATTTTGGTTGTGCATATTATCACTGATTGTGTGAACATTAAAATAAAAGCATTTGAACCTTCCTCAAAATAAATTTACATTTCAAAAAATTAAATACCCTGCAGAATTTTTTTATTAGGGCCTACCACCAAACCTGATATGCAATAATTTGATCCATATTTTAACTTGAATGCCTATGAGCATTAGTAGGCAACAATTATTTTTATTTTATTTTTTTCATTATCCGTAGGCTTACGACACACACATCCACAAATAAACTTGAAAATTCCTCCTAAAAGTAGCACCTGACAAAGCTAGAATCTCAGATCTCCCTCATGAAAGTCTTGTACCTCACCACTGTACCAAGTAGGATTTGGCGGCAACAATTATTTGTCAAGTCCTACCTAATATAGTGGTAAGACATAAGATCTGCATGGGAGAAGTCTGGAGTTCAAGTTTATTTTCTGATTTTTTTTGTGGGTGTGCGTTATAAGCCTACGAGCAATGAATAAAAAAAACAATAATTATTTTTACTGTGAAGGAAAAATCTAGGAAAAAAACTTAGTACATAAATCGGTAAGGAACGATATTAATCATCAGTAAGCAATTATTCAAGCCATTAAAATTCGCTAAGGATGTTTTCACATTCGAAATGAAAATAAAAAAAATACTGAAATCCCTTAATGCGAAATACTGGAAAATGTTTGTATATATATTTAGGATACCTAACTTTTTTTTAAAACAAAAAGAGTATAGAAAAAGTAGGTCGAAACCTAGATCTATTTTACCATTTAAAATTCCATGTAATGAAAAACAATTAAAGAAATAAAAATAATCTAATTTCTTCAACAAAGAATACTCAAAATGAAGAGGAATTCCAAGCATTGATAAAGATGCATTATTCCCTCACAAGTTGCACTTTTTTTCTTTCTTTGCCATATAATGAGTGCATTAATTTTCCTTTCTCAACCATACATTAAATGAGAAATAATTGAATTAATGATCTCCTTAAATGAGAAAGAAAGAAAAGAAAAACAAGCTAGGAGAGAGGAATGCATAGATATAAATGCTTGGAATTTATCTTCCTTTAGAGTACTAGGACTTCCATGTTGAAGAAATTAGAATCATTTTTTTTTTTACATTATTTGTGTTTTTGTTCATAACTAATAAGGGCACGACAAATTAAAACAACGAAAAATCGCGTCAGATTTTTGGAACATTGAAACCCTAATTGTTGTCATTGTACATAACTAATATAATTTTATAATCAAAGTATTAACTTTTTTCGGGATTATTATTGTAATTTAAGTTTGCGAGACATCGTGATGATATATATAACAAATCGGACATTAAACATAGTTTAAAATATGTAAAAAAAGTATAAAAACTGTAGAACATTTATATTATTAATTAGTAAAGAATGTTATTTTAAAAAGTACTAAAAAAATGTAAATATTATTATTTTCTGACTATGTAAATGCTATATTTTGGTGCAATTTAGAAGATGTGAACACAAAAGGGCAATAGGATTAAACACGATTGATGACTATGCTAAAAAAAACAATTGAAAAACAATTGAATCAAGTATTGTACACGACTAATTAATATAATAGAGCAAAAGAGCAAAAATAAATATAGAAGAACTACACACAAAATTAAGAATGCAAGTACCATATGAATTCAAAATAACACACAAATGAAGCTAGGAATGTATATCCTTTTTTTTTAGTTTTTTTTTTTATGTACAACTTTGATTCAATTCCAAACATATAGTGCCTATTTATAGGGTCGAAACCCTAACCATCCCAAAACCCAAACCCACTAATTACCTCCTAATGTGAACTAATTGGGTATTAAATCCTGAAAAAGATTTGATCAACTCCTAGCAAATATGAATTCTTTCTTAAATACTTCTAACGATGAATTAATAATTAAATGGTTCACACAATTTTAAAATTTATGCACTTAAATTTTAATGTTATGTGAACTATTCAATTATTACTGTACCTTTACGTATTTCAGAGATTTACTCAGCAAACAAAAATACATTGTACGTGATGAAATATTTAATATATTAAATCTCCTAATGTGAAAAAAATGTGTACTAAATCTTGAAAAAAGATTTGATCCGTTCCTTAGACAAACCAAAGTACATTGTACTTGATGAAAGAGTTAATTAATTCAATGTATGCAATATTTTCTATTTACTATTATAAATTTGCTTCTTCTTTTTTTTTAAAATGCTAGCACGTTAGATACATATTGATTGTGATATCGACAAAACCAAATAAGATAATGATCCAATATAATATGAACTTCTCGATAATTTTAAATTATAATCCATCATGGACAACCGTCTGATATGACATGAAACAATGTCTTGTTGAGAAAAATACACACTCTAGACATAGTTAATCGAATGCTTCTTTAAAATTTTGTTTAATTAATTAATTTATTTTATTAATTTAACTTTCAACTAAAATATTTCTTACTTATGATTTGGTTTAGATTGTTGTAATTGTTTTAAAACTGATAGATTGTTTCATTTCCAATGAATTGATACCTGTGAATATTAGAATTAATGGTAGCTAGATTGAAGTTTAAATCTGATAGATTATTCCATTTCCTATAAATTAACACGTGAATGTTAGACTGAAAATGATAGATTATACATTTAAAATCAATCTTTTTGTTTATTTTAAAATAAAATTACTATAAACTTATATGACACATCAATCATATATACACAATTTTGAACATAGGAATGATTAGAGGTGCCTAGTCGGTTGAGTCGGGCGGGTTTGGATTGGGTCGGATCGGTTTGGCTCTCGACAAAAGTCGGATTGTGGGTCGGGTCGGGTTGCGTCGGATCGGATCTCGGATCGTCAGGTGTCGAAAAATTTCGGATCACGTTCGGGTCTGGTGAGATCTGGTCGGGCATCGACAACTTTCTGGTCTTGGTTCGGGTCGAGTGAGATCGGGTCGGGTGAGAAGTCGGGTTGCATCGACAACTTTCGAGTATTATTTTGAGTTTTAAGTTCAATCAGACCAGATTGGACCGCGTTATTGAATTGTGTTATTAAATCTTGACTTTCTCTGATGTTAGTTTATTAGAAAAAAGTAGATTATGATGTAGGCAATATAGGATTAGATCGATTTACAAGTTGTATCAGGTCAAGTCGGATGGGGTTGAGCTCGAGTCCTCATGTGTCGCTTTATCACGGACTACGGGTTGTCTCAGGTCGGATTTGGTCGGGCTCGGGTCCAAATGTGTCGCGTCATCTCGGGTTACAGGTCTTCTCGGATCGGATCGGGTCGGGCTCGGATCGTTCATGTGTCGCTTCATCCCGAATTACAGGTCATCTCGGGTCGAATCTAGTCGAGTTCGAGTTAGTTTGATTTTATCAAATATCGGATCAGGTTCAGGCCGAATCGGGTCGGGTGGATTTGTCAGATCGGGTCGGACGAATTTCTCGAATCGAAGGGGAGCAGGCTAGTTTGACTTTATCAATTCAATCATGATAATGTTACAGAAGTTCGATAATCATAACACTGTTATAAACAATTTTCTTTTTGCTACAATTATTTCCTACAACCAGCGAACATTCGATTCCTAAAAAAATATAAGTCCCCCAAATTTATATGTGCACGAATCTCTCGTTGAAATGAATAATATCAATTGTTTGAATTTTTCGTTTGAACTTTAATTTTAAAATATATTTTAAAAGTGAGTCTGTGAATGTGAAATTGATAGCACCGGATCCCTTCTCTTTATATAAATAGAAGATTACATACATTACCGTGCTTCTTCCAAACTTCAAACCAAACTTTTTTTCTTTTTGGTAAATTTTGAATTCAAATTCAATTGCTGGTCGAATTATCAGTTGCACACTTAATTATTTGCACTTTATATAGGTATAGTTTAGCGCATATTTATTGGTGTCACATCAACAAAAATAAATTTAGATTTTATTTAAAATATGTTTAAAATTCTTACATATAAAAAATAATTGATTGAATACGTGATGTGCATAAGAAAAATATTGCATCATTTTATTTCAATAGTCATCAAGAGCTAATGAAATTAACTACACAAATTGAATGATTTAACTGTCTCTTTTCATGGCCATCACAATGAAATAAGAACTTCACAATTTTTTATATACTAGTATTCTTTTAAAATAAACTCATACTACATGAGTATATCTTGCACAGAAATTAAAATTGAAAAAAAAATTAATGCTAAAAGTCTGTTCAGCATTTGACAAACAATCACTAGATATCAACTCCTCCTTTTATAACCTTGCAATTTATACAATATTATTGTGATTAAAGCTATATTTCTATTAGGAATTTGAACAAAATCAGTGCGGGTCCGATCCGGTCCGGGAAACATGAGATCGCGACTCGGCCGGGCTCGATCCGAGGGCAAATCCGTGCAGACTCATCACAGGTCGGGTCCGGCGAGTTAAGGTCGAGTTGCATCGATAACTTTCAGATCTTCAATCTGATCGGATTGAATCGATAAATTTCAAATATTATTTTAAATTTTGTGTTCAATGGACAAAATTAGACCGCACTATTAAATTGTTTTACTTACTTTCTCTCATGTTAAGGTTGGTATTACTCTTTCCTCCTCGCATCTACTTTCTTCGTCGAGTTCTCAGAATGGGTTATTTCGCTCGCTCTCTCCCCCTCCAGTCTCCCCTATGCGACTTGGTAACCTCCTTACTTTTTCTTCTGAAGTTATCTACTATAAGTCTATAGTGTTGTTATTTGTTAGTTTCATTAAAAATTTTGTTGGGTTAATTCAAAATTTTGTTGGGTTATTTCAATCGCCAGAGTTGGACATACTTTTCTTTCATATATAGGCAGAGAAGCTCATGCTGGAAATAGTACATCCAGGGGTGTCAATATCGTACCGTTTCGCACGTTTCCGTTTCGTTCCGTTCGAAACGGAACGAAAACGGAACAGATTATCTGTGCCGTTCAGCCCAACGAAACGAAACGAAAATAGAGTTAGGTTTCGTTATATAAACGAAACGAAAACGTAAGAGCCCATTTACGCTTCGTAGCCCAACGTTAAACCTAGCGACTAGCGTGCGAAGAAAAAGAGGCAAAACTGCGGAGCGGAGAAAAAGAGGAAAACCCTAGATTGCGCCGTCCATTTCCTTTCTCTCGTGATTGTGTCTCTTTCTCTGCTCTTTGTCTCTCTCTCGCACACTCTCCATGGCAATCTCTTCTCTTTTCCTGCCTTTGTCTCGTCGACCCAAGCGTGACGATGACAAGACAGATCTGTACGACTGTTCCCTTTAAACCTTATTACCTTGCCTTTTGCCCGTGCCGTTTCTTTGTATTCCCTAGACCTAGCCATTTGTGCCGACTTGTGACCTCTGGAGGCACCTGTCTTTCTCGACGATGCAGTGTATTGTTGTCGATTTGTCTTGCTAAGTTGCCTATTAGACCCTAATATAAGTTCATCTGATTGATTTGAGAGCATAGTTGGATTTGTGAGCATAGAGGCATGATGATTGCATCGTCGTTTGAGGCTGGTTGCCACCGATCACAGTCAGGCAGCATGGCACAGAAGCAATCATTTGTAGCAAAGGATTGTTGCTACTTGCTATTATATAAGAAAGGCACTGAGGCAGAAATGGAGAAAGGCAGAAAGAAAGAAAAGAGAAGCAAGTTGAGAGTTGAGACAGAGAAAGAAAAAAATCATATAAGAGAGAAAAGAAAATCAAATAAGGTAAACATAATCAAACTTTTATCGTTTTTTTTTCTGCCTGCTTATTCAAAGCATAACTCAGTTAACTGAGTCTCTAATTTTTTGTGCAGGTTTTATTTTCTTGGCTCTGCCTCTCTCTAATGGCTGATTCACAAAGAGAAGTGGGTGAATCAGAGCCTGATTCTTTCAGATGATGAGTAAGCTCTCTTACCCATTTCTGTTAGTTATTGAGTATTAGTAGACATTGCTTGAAATTGCTTGCTGGATTTATTGATTGAAATGCTTGAAATGTCTTGTTGCTGGCATGATGATTGAAATAGTTAAAATAGATTGAAATTTGCTTGGCTGGCTTTAGAAATTGATTGCTGTGTGAAATGCTTGATTAGTACTTGTGTGAAATGTTTGATTGAATTGAAATAAGTTTGGCTGCTGCCTTAGTGGCTTGGCTTGCTTGTTTGTTTCAAAGTAACTGAAAGTCTGAAACTGATTGTTGTGTGAAATGCTTGATTAGTACTTGTGTGAAATGTTTGATTGAATTGAAATAAACTTTGGCTGCTGATTGCTGAAACTAATCAAGCATAGTAACTGAAACTGATTGATGTGTGAAATGCTTGATTAGTACTTGAGCGAAATGCTTGATTAGTCAAATATATAGTTAGGTAGTTAGTACTTGTGTGAACTGCTTGATTGAATTAAATAGCTTGAAATGAAATAAGCTTGGCTGCTGGCTTAGCGGCTTGGCTTGCTTGTTTGTTTCAAACTAACTGCTTGGCTTACTTGTTTGTTCCAAAGTTAATGATACTGCTGCCTTGTTTATTATAGCATGGGGTTAGATCCAAATTTTACCCTTGAGGAATTACAAAGAATTGAAATTGATGACCACATGGCTGAGACACCAGACCCTGGTGCAATTGCTACCCCTCAAGGTCAAGATCCCGAGACAAATAGAAAGAGAAAAACTAGGGATGAGATGACCTTAGAGGTATGGCAGCATTTCACAAAGGGGGATGTTAAGCCTGATGGTTTCTATGATGCTGTTTGCAATTACTGTGGGAAAGTTTATCAGATGGGAAATCAAAAGGGTACTGGGTCACTGTGGCACCATTCTACTGAGGGTTGCAGGAAAAGACCAAATAGGAACAAAAGAGATAAATTGCAAAGGTTGTTGCAGTCTGGCCCTGCAGCAGGTAAATAGATTATGCATAGTTTGTTTCATTTAATAAATTCTTGATTTTATTTGCAAAGTGTTCTAACAACTTCACTATTTCAGGTGAGCAAAAAGTCGTTGTATGGGAATTTGACCAGGCAGTATGCAGGAGGAACTTTGCAATCATGGTGATTGTCCATGAGTATTCCTTTAATTGTGTAACTCACCATTACTTGAAAGTGTTCTTAAATAGCCTTCAACCAAAGTTTAAACTAATATCAAGGAATACTCTGAGGTCTGATTGCATTGCTATTTATAACAATGAAAGGCAAGTTTTGTATGATTTGCTTGAGAAACTTGATTGCAAAGTGAGCTTTTCTAGTGATCTATGGACCAATGATTCAGGAGATAGGGGTTTCATGGCCCTTACAGCTCATTTCATTGATGACAGTTGGAGAATTAGAAAGAGAATACTTAATTTCAGCCCTCTTCCTTCTCCACATACTGGCAAAGCAATTGCTGAGGCAATGTATAGTATGTTGGTGATGTGGAACTTGGATAAAAGGGCTTTTAGTCTTGTCCTTGACAATGCATCTTCTAATGATGCCTGTATCAAAGAGCTATTGAGTGGATCCTTGGTAAATATTTAATTTCATTTCATTTACATTTGTGTTATTTACTTTGATATTTAGCTAATGCAAATTCTTGTTTGTATGATATGCAGAAAGATACATTACCTGCACATGGCGCTGTCTTTCATCAAAGATGTGGATGCCACAAGCTTACTGTGCTGTGCTTACTGATGAGATTAAAAAAGTTCGAGAAACGATGAAGTATCTTTGGGGTTCACAAGCTAGAATGGAAAGGTTTCGATTGGCAGTATCTCAGGTTTCTACCTAACATTGTTTTTTCATTTATTTTTAACTTTCTAATTGATATATCTATTTCTCTCTATTTATATCTCTATTTACATTCTTATTTGTAGGCTCAGGCTCCAAATAAGAGACCTGCATGGGATGTTCCAACACGTTGAAATTCAACGTATGTTATGCTGGAGCTAGGCTTGCAGCTCAGACCAGCAATTGACAGGTATGCCACTCTTGATAAGAATTACAAGCTGAAACCAGATGAGATGGAATGGGAAGCAATGCAGGCTTTAATGGACTGTTTAAAAGTTTTTTATGAAGCCACCTTGAAATTTAGCGGCACCAAGTACCCCACACTAAATTACTTCTTTCCTGAATTATGTGAGGTGTATATTAATATCAAAAAGATGGAGAGCAGTCCTTATCCTTTTATTGTGCTGATGAGTAAGAAAATGTTTGCTAAGTGGGAAATATATTGGACTGTCGGCAATACATTGTTAGCCGTTGCTTGTGTTCTAGATCCCAGATGCAAGCTTGCAGTTGTTGAGTACTTCTTTCAGATGATCTATCCTGATAACTATGAATGGTATATGTCAAACTTGAAAGCTTGCATTGATACTTTATTCAATGAGTACTTGGAGTTACACTCCAGATCCTTACAGATGCAAGCTGGCAGCTCATTGAGGCCTCAAAGCCAGAGGTACTCAGTTAGTTTCAATTATTTTTCTTACTTTATTATTATTTAGTTTGTTTAATTTAATTTTGTGCTTGGTTCAGTAAGCAAACTTGTGGAGCATCGAGTAGTGTTACTGATATAAGGGCTGGACTCAAGGATTTCATGCGGGGAAAGAAAACATCTGAGCCAGTAAAATCAGAGCTTGAAGAATACTTAGCTGAGGCGTTGGATGAAACTGGTTTGGATGAAGAATTCAACATCTTAGCATGGTGGAAATTGAAAGTGCCTAAATATCCAGTGTTGTCTCGACTAACTCGAGACATCCTGGCTGTCCCAGCATCCACAGTGGCATCTGAGTCCACATTCTCTACTGGTGGAAGAACATTGTCAGCTGTGAGGAACTCTTTGAATGACGAGAGCATGGAAGCTCTCATATGTGCTCAGGACTGGTTGCGCGGCGGTGACTGGTATGTTGGAATAATGGCCTAGAGGACCAATTATTGTACTCTTGTTTTGTCATATGCATTGGATATTTTATCTTGTTCCTTGAGTTATAAATGTATTACTAGATCATTTGTGTTGATAACTTGGAATTGTGAAACTCTTTTAAGTTTTATAACTCTAAATATGTCCCTAGCTAAATCATCAGCAAGGAACACTGCTTGAATATATAAGCTAGTGTGTGGATTGATATGTGATCATGTTTCACAGATCATTGATACGGGGTATCTAATCAATCACACGAATATATGTATGGGATACATGATATTGGACATGACCCGCGTTGACTTGCTATAGGATTTGTGTAAGTCATTAGCATGTCACAAATAATATTGATTCTTTTCATTGAGATAGTTTATAGTCTTGAATAATTTGTGTATATTTGTGCAATTATCAAACGCACTTTTAACCGAGTGTTATAAAGATAGTTTGTCAATATACATAGATTATGTCAAGAGCTGTAAGATTATCACAATGATCATTTGTCCCTTTTACTTCTTGTAAAAGCAATGATATCCCTGGGCCCCTTGATGCAATGGTAATTATCATGCGCACATTTGTGATTATGGGATAATACAAATGGATGATTATGCATTGGAGATCAAGAAAGTGATTTAATTGTCAAGAATGACTTAAACCTAGTCTTGACATTGAACATTGGTTATCATGTGACAAAGGAATTAATATAAAAAGATATAAGGGATCATAATGTCTGTGTTTGATCAGATGTTCATAATGCATTGCTAGATGCCAATTATGAACTTGTGAATATTTATTTATTTACTGCTGATCAAGACATGGATCCTACAGGGTCACACCTTAAGATAGGACTGAAGCATGGAATAAATTAATTATGTGGGACATAATTAAATGGATTTGAATAAGGGTTTGGTTTTGGATCAGAAACAATCAAAATCTGCATTTATGCAGGTTGCCTGCGGGCCGCATGAGGGTCCTGCTGGCCGCAGGGCACTACCAACGGGGCGCAGGAGGGTCCAGCGGGCCGCTGGGCTGAGAGTGCTTGATTATGTCGGTTTAACTGGACGCAGGCTGTCCCTACGGACCGCAGGAGGGCCCTGCGGACCGCAGGAAGCAAGTCGGTTCAGGTTAAGTCGGTTTCTGACCTTCTGCTATAAATAGAAGGGACCAGGTTGAGGTTTATCATCGATTTCCAGAGATTAGACAGAGATCTAAGACGGTTATTCCCTGGTTAACATCCAAAAACCTAACCCTAGATTCATCTCCTCTCTCTCTCATGTGTTGAGAACCCTAAAGAGAGAGAAAACCCTTCCATTGACGATCTAGCAGTCGTGCTTCGTCTTGTCGGGGTGCGCTCCTTGTAGAGGCTTCACGCTTGGGGAGCTTGCGATCTCTTGCTGTCGGTTGGAGAAAGAGGATCGCGACTACACATCATAAAGGTCGAATCTTTATTGTTCTTTTATGATGATCTTGTGTTTTAAATTGATCTATGCAATTGATCCTTGGGCAAACATGGGTTTTGTGTAAAAAATTTTAAAATTCCGCATCTTTACACATGGCAAAACCCTAACAGTGGTATCAGAGCATAGGATTTGCATTTAAGATCTGTTTAGAACTGTTTTATAGATGGGATCTATAAGGAATTGAGTTTTTCGGTCTTTTGAGATCCTAAGAGTTGAATTCTAGATTACTTTGATAAGTTTGAATAAATTAATGGGATTATTTTATTTAGAATGACTTGTTTAAGTATTTCTGGTAGTTAAATACGATTCTAGGGTTAGAATTGGGTATTTAATCTTTTCTGTTTGGGAAACGGAGAAGAAACCAGAAAACCGACTCTGCCTGCGGGCCGCAGGGACCACCTGCGGGTCGCAGGGGCTGCCTGCGGACCGCAGGGTCCTCCAGCGGACCGCAGGGCAGTTATTTTTCCATCTGTTTGGGAAACAGAGGATACCATGGTTGCCTGCGGACCGCAGGGTCCTCCAGCGGACCGCAGGGAAGTTATTTTTGGCCTCTGGTTGGGAACGAGAGTACATAGTAATGTTATTTTTAGAAAAATCATTGTTTTGGGAAAACACAAGGGTTATATGCATAGATTGCATGTGATTACATGAAAGGTGTGCCATTTGTGTGATATGGCGCACCATACTAACTCTATTTTGCAGGGAATTGAGTAGTATGGCAAATGATCAATGCCTTGTGTGTTGTAATTGATTGATATGATTGATGTGTGTAAGCGGCCTAAGGTGCCCCATGATAATTAATCTATTTCATTAATTAATGGCAAATGTTAAAAGCCAATATTTGTGATTTGGGGCTTGCATGCCTATTAGGATAGTCTATGTATTTTATTTATTTCTGAGAGAGTAAGGATTTAAATTTACACATAGATAGGATCCTAGATAGGTGGAGCTTTTACCATGGTGTGCAAGGGCGCTTCAAGACATATCAAGATGCCATACTACTCAATGCTTGATTGATTGCATGGGATGTAATTGATCCCCTGCTTGTTATTGTTTATTTTTATGTTGAGTCCGTAGTTGTGAGTCTTAAAAGTATGGGTGTATGCTTAACCAGACTTGAACCAACTGAACATATTAATAAACAACCGTCCCCTTAAAAACTAGAGCGTAACGCACTTCCTACTCTATCCCTTTCGAACCATTGGCATTAGGTTGATGTGTTCCTACTCAGTAGGCATCTCCTTTTATCCTTTGGGAGTTGGGGTCGTGCGGGGCACATAGAGTGAGGTTTGTCTAGTAGGGTTGTCATGCCGCCGCTGAGCCCTAATGCGTAGTGTCAATTCATACGAGGTATGCTTCTGACACACCGAGAGTCATGTTGCGGGGCACATGATTAGACTGGGAGTCTTACCTAAATAAACCCTTTTCAAGTTTCACGCCGACGCTGGCTTGATTTGGTAAAATATGGATCTCGGCCCTGCTGTACAAGGGACATCACACATGATTGTACAGTAGGTGTGTTCATCTTAAAGTTTGTGAACACTAAAACATATGACAAAGACTAAATCTTTATTTTTTATGTCTTGTAGATAATGGCTTCTAAAACACACTCCTACCCACTTTCATCTGTCCTGGAACAAAACAAATTGGACGGTACTAATTTCAACGATTGGTATCGTAATCTGAAAATTGTCCTAAAACACCAAAAGAAAGAGCATGTTCTGTATGCTCCTTTACCTGACCCACCTGCTGCTAACGCTTCACGCGCTGAAAAGAATGAATATGATCAACTTAGAGATGACTCGAATGAAGTGAGCTGTCTCATGCTCGTGTCCATGACACCCGACCTGCAGCGTCGGTTGGAAGATTGGACAGCTTATGAGATGATACAAGAGCTCAAGGGCATGTATCAAGAGCCAGCCCGTGTTGAGAAACATCGTGTGGCAATGGAGCTCTTTGAGTGCAGGATGGCTGAGGGGGCCTCAGTTCGTCCACATGTCCAAAAGATGATCAGTCTGGTAGAGCAGCTTGGGAAGCTGAACTACAAGATAGACCTAGAGATGGCCACAGACATGATCCTTCATTCTCTGCCTCCCAGCTATAGTATGTTCAAGATGAACTACAACATGGCGGGAGAACTAAAGCCGTTGAATGAGTTGCACTCCATGCTCTCCACGGCTGAGTCGTCCATCAGGAAGGCTCCTGAGGTCATGGCGGTGAACAAAGCTGGCAAGAAGGTTGGTAAGAAGGGCAAGAAGAAAAAGAAGGCTAAGACCGGAGGCAAAGGGAGCGCTCAAGCTGGGAGCAAGAGCACACCTAAGCCAGTGAAGCTTTCCACACCTACCGCGGACACGGTTTGCTTCCACTGTAATGGCAAGGGTCATTTCAAGCGGGAGTGTCCGAAGTTCCTTGAGGAACAGAAGACTGCCAGGGTGGCATCTTCAGGTATTAATGTTGTTGAAATAAACTTTGCTATTTCCTCTTCTAGTTCCTGGATCGTGGATTCAGGAGCAGGCGCTCATATTTGTTCAAATATGCAGGTGCTCAAAAGAATTAGGAGACTTGCAAAGGGTGAAATGCAACTCAAGTTTGGCAATGGCGCGCTTGTTGCGGCTGTAGCTGTAGGAGACTTGGAGTTGATTTTACCATCTGGGCTAATAATAGAACTTTTTAGTGTTTATTATGTTCCTTGTGCTAGCAAAAACATTATATCTGTGTCTTGTTTAGATTCTCATGGTTTTGAGTTTGCTTTTAAGAACAGATGTTGCACCATTAGTAGTAATGGTTTATATTATGCTAGCGCTTCCTTTGTGAATGGTTTGTATGTGATAGACCAAGGAACGCCCATCAACAACATAAATACTAAACGACTCAAAATAAGTGATAATAACTCATGTTTTTTGTGGCATTGTCGCTTGGGTCATATAAACGAGAAACGCATCAAGAAGCTCCAAGATGATGGACTTCTAGGTCAATTTGACTGGGAGTCAATGGACCGATGCGAGTCATGTTTACTTGGGAAGATGACCAAAGCACCTTTCAATAAGTACAATGAAAGGGCCACTGAACTCTTAGCACTTGTTCATACTGATGTATGTGGTCCTTTTGGGACTAGTGCAAGAGGCGGGTATTCGTACTTCATTACATTTACTGATGATTACAGTAGATATGGCTATGTCTTTCTGATGAGACATAAGTCGGAATCCTTGGAGAAATTTAAGGAGTTCCAAAGTGAAGTCGAAAATCAACTTGAGAAGAAGATTAAAGCACTACGATCGGATCGTGGTGGCGAATACCTGAGCAATGAGTTTAAAGATCACCTTAAGCAGTGTGGGATCATTCCACAGTTGACTCCACCTGGAACACCACAATGGAATGGTGTGTCCGAGCGGAGGAACCGTACATTGTTAGACATGGTACGGTCCATGATGAGTCGTGCGGAACTACCTTTGTCCTTTTGGGGGTATGCTCTAGAAACTGCTGCTTTTACCCTTAACAGGGTACCCACCAAAACAGTAGACAAGACTCCATATGAGATGTGGACAGGGAGGGTCCCTAACTTGTCGTTTCTCAAGATTTGGGGTTGCGAGGTCTTTGTTAAGCGATTAACATCTGACAAGCTTGATCCTAAATCTGATAAATGCTTCTTTATAGGTTACCCAAGGGAAACCAAGGGTTATCACTTCTATCATAAGTCGGACAACAAAGTATTTGTTGCACGACATGGTACTTTCTTGGAGGAAGAGTTCCTTTCCAAAGAAAGTAGTGGGAGCAAGGTAACACTCGAAGAAATTCGAGACCCACTACCTGATGCTTCGGGTCAAACTGAAGCTGAACACGTTCCAAGCGGGGCTGAGGAACAAGTTCAGCAGGTACCAAATGTTAGAAGATCGGGGAGAGTGGTCCGACTACCTGAGAGGTATTTGGGATTCCACGAGATATTACATGTTGATGATATCGAACCCTTGACCTACAATGATGCAATGTCAAGAGATGACTCCGATAAATGGCTGGGAGCCATGAAATCCGAATTGCAATCCATGGAAGATAACCATGTGTGGGACCTGGTTGATCTGCCTGATGGGGTAAAACCTGTCAAGAACAAATGGGTCTTTAAGAGAAAGACCGACATGGATGGCAACTTGACTGTGTATAAAGCACGGTTGGTAGCGAAAGGTTTCACACAAATCGAGGGGATCGATTATGATGAGACTTTCTCACCTGTTGCCAAATTTCAATCAATTCGGATCCTTCTAGCTATTGCTGCATTTCATGACTATGAGATATGGCAGATGGATGTCAAAACCGCATTCTTGAACGGGGTTCTTGATGAGGACGTGTACATGGTACAGCCCGACGGTTTTGCCGATCCAAGACAGGCTGAGAAGGTGTGCAAGCTTAAGAAGTCCATTTATGGACTTAAGCAAGCATCTCGGAGTTGGAACATAAGGTTTGATGATGAGATCAAGAAATTGGACTTCGTCAGAAATCCAAAAGAACCTTGTGTTTACAAGAAATTGAGTGGGAGCACTATTGTATTTCTGGTGTTGTATGTGGATGACATTCTGCTAATAGGAAATGATGTTCCTATGCTTGAGTCTGTTAAATCATCGTTGAGCAGGGTGTTCTCGATGAAAGACCTGGGTGAGGCTACCTATATTCTAGGTATCCAGATCTATCGAGATAGATCGAAGAGACTCATAGGTTTGAGTCAAAGTACATACATAGGGAAAGTGTTGGAGAGGTTCAACATGCAAGATTCCAAGAGAGGATTCTTACCTATGTCGCATGGCATATCTCTTAGCGAATCTCAGTGTCCGAAAACACGTGAGCAAAGAGATAGAATGAGTGGGATTCCGTATGCTTCGGCCATAGGATCCATCATGTATGCCATGTTATGTACTCGCCCAGATGTGTCGTATGCATTGAGCATGACTAGCAGATTTCAGAAAGATCCCGGGGAGGATCATTGGACAGCTGTTAAGAATATCCTTAAGTACTTGAGAAGAACTAAGGATCTGATCTTAGTCTATGGTGGTGAGGAGCATCTCGCAGTTACAGGGTACTGTGATGCTAGCTTCCAGACCGACCGTGATGACTCGAGGTCACAGACAGGGTATATTTACTCACTTAATGGTGGAGCTATCTGTTGGAAGAGTTCCAAGCAGAGCAGCACTGCTGATTCCACCGTTGAGGCTGAGTATATGGCTGCTTGCGAGGCAGGCAAAATGGGAGTGTGGATAAGAGAGTTCATTGATGAACTTGGTGTGGTTCCCAGCATTGTAGAGCCGGTGGAGCTCTATTGCGATAACACGGGAGCAATTGCTAACGCAAAGGATCATAGGTCCAGCAAGAGGACTATGCACATCAAGCGCAAGTATCACTTGATTCGTGAGCTTGTTGAACAGGGAGACATAAAAATGTGTAAAGTAGGCACGGACAGTAACACAGCTGATCCACTAACAAAACCACTTCCCTTAGTCAAACATGAGAGGCATGTTCGAGCTATGGGAATACGGGTCATGAGAGATTGGCTTCTATGACTGTAAGGGATAGAGTTTGGATATGGGATATCTGATTGGCTCTAGTCCAAGTGGGAGATTGTTGGAATAATGGCCTAGAGGACCAATTATTGTACTCTTGTTTTGTCATATGCATTGGATATTTTATCTTGTTCCTTGAGTTATAAATGTATTACTAGATCATTTGTGTTGATAACTTGGAATTGTGAAACTCTTTTAAGTTTTATAACTCTAAATATGTCCCTAGCTAAATCATCAGCAAGGAACACTGCTTGAATATATAAGCTAGTGTGTGGATTGATATGTGATCATGTTTCACAGATCATTGATACGGGGTATCTAATCAATCACACGAATATATGTATGGGATACATGATATTGGACATGACCCGCGTTGACTTGCTATAGGATTTGTGTAAGTCATTAGCATGTCACAAATAATATTGATTCTTTTCATTGAGATAGTTTATAGTCTTGAATAATTTGTGTATATTTGTGCAATTATCAAACGCACTTTTAACCGAGTGTTATAAAGATAGTTTGTCAATATACATAGATTATGTCAAGAGCTGTAAGATTATCACAATGATCATTTGTCCCTTTTACTTCTTGTAAAAGCAATGATATCCCTGGGCCCCTTGATGCAATGGTAATTATCATGCGCACATTTGTGATTATGGGATAATACAAATGGATGATTATGCATTGGAGATCAAGAAAGTGATTTAATTGTCAAGAATGACTTAAACCTAGTCTTGACATTGAACATTGGTTATCATGTGACAAAGGAATTAATATAAAAAGATATAAGGGATCATAATGTCTGTGTTTGATCAGATGTTCATAATGCATTGCTAGATGCCAATTATGAACTTGTGAATATTTATTTATTTACTGCTGATCAAGACATGGATCCTACAGGGTCACACCTTAAGATAGGACTGAAGCATGGAATAAATTAATTATGTGGGACATAATTAAATGGATTTGAATAAGGGTTTGGTTTTGGATCAGAAACAATCAAAATCTGCATTTATGCAGGTTGCCTGCGGGCCGCATGAGGGTCCTGCTGGCCGCAGGGCACTACCAACGGGGCGCAGGAGGGTCCAGCGGGCCGCTGGGCTGAGAGTGCTTGATTATGTCGGTTTAACTGGACGCAGGCTGTCCCTACGGACCGCAGGAGGGCCCTGCGGACCGCAGGAAGCAAGTCGGTTCAGGTTAAGTCGGTTTCTGACCTTCTGCTATAAATAGAAGGGACCAGGTTGAGGTTTATCATCGATTTCCAGAGATTAGACAGAGATCTAAGACGGTTATTCCCTGGTTAACATCCAAAAACCTAACCCTAGATTCATCTCCTCTCTCTCTCATGTGTTGAGAACCCTAAAGAGAGAGAAAACCCTTCCATTGACGATCTAGCAGTCGTGCTTCGTCTTGTCGGGGTGCGCTCCTTGTAGAGGCTTCACGCTTGGGGAGCTTGCGATCTCTTGCTGTCGGTTGGAGAAAGAGGATCGCGACTACACATCATAAAGGTCGAATCTTTATTGTTCTTTTATGATGATCTTGTGTTTTAAATTGATCTATGCAATTGATCCTTGGGCAAACATGGGTTTTGTGTAAAAAATTTTAAAATTCCGCATCTTTACACATGGCAAAACCCTAACATGGTAAGCTCCATTCATTTATTTCTTTTTTCATATTTGGTATCTTTGATAGTTGGTAATTAATCAAAAAAATTTGCCTGCTGTATTGACTTGCAAAGAATGGTGGAGAAGTTGGTGCTCCAATATGGGTCAGTGCCAAAGCGGCATCGGCTGATACAGTTTGTGGTAGTCAAGTATGATAGTGATTGTAAGAGACTTGCAAGTCACAATGTCAGTGGTAATTCTTATTTTGAGCTTGTTGGCTTTTGCCTTTTGTGTTCTAACAACTTGTTACTGGTCTGTTGTCAGTGAGATCAGAGTAGTTGTTGCTTGTTTGTAAGATCAAGTAGTGTGACTTAAGATGAAGCCTGGAGCGTTCAGCTCTTGGGCTCCTTAGTCTCAAGCCGATATTCTCCGGTGATGACCATTGTGTTTTATTAGCTTGATAGTAAGCTTTTTTTTTATAGCCATTGTGGCTGAGAAAGGTGGCTGAGAAGAATATCGGCTTGGAACTAGATTGAGCACAAGGCTGGGACTATGGGTTAATCATCTTATGTTTTAAGGTTCCTTTAGGATTTTGTTTAGAGCATGTGACTTGGATTTGTAGGATTTTGTTATCAGCTTGTGAGTTGTGAGTTGTGATTTGGATTTGTAGGGTTTATGTTGTGAGTTGTGATTTGGATTTGTAGGGACTGTATTTATGGGCTGTATGCCTGTATTGCAGAAGACTACTGTGATTCTGTGAAGTATGTGATATTGAAATGATCTGTGTTACTCGGATACGCCATTTCCCTAGCCGTACGCGTATCGGATACGCCTCGGATACGGATACGCTTCGGATACGGTGCGGGTGCGTATCGGATACGCCACGTGGCGTATCCAATTATTTTATATTATTTGACCGACGGATACAGTCAAGATATGTTTTGGATACGTTTTGGATACGATTCAGATACGTTTTGGATACGATTCGGATACGTTTTGGATACGTTTCGGATACGTTTTGGATACAAAATGAGTTTTTTATATTATTTGACCGACGGATACGGTCAAGATACATTTTGGATACGTTTCGGATACGTTTTGGATACGTTTCGGATACGTTTTGGATACAAATTGAACTCTTTTGTCAAGAAAGTGTTTAATCAAATGCTTATATTTTTTGTTATTTCACAAGTATCAATATATATTAAAAAAAGTTGAATATAAAAATAAATTTCAAGCATTTTAATATATAATATGATTTTTTATTGTATATATATATCCGCACCCGTATCCGCGATTTTTTAAAATTGCCATATCGCCGCACCCGCACTGTATCGGATACGATACGCGCACCCGCACTCGTGCAACACAGGAAATGATTATTCAGTTTAGTTCAAAGAAAAATCAACTGGTAAATAAACCGATGAAATTTGTAACGTAATTTAACGTTTGTTCTGTTTTTTACGTTTAATCTGACGAACGAAAAACGGGAAAAAATTTCTTTCCGTTCTGATAACGAAACATTCAACGTAAATAATTGCAGTTACGTTAATTAGAACACAACGAAAACGAAACTTGATTTTTCCGTTCCGTTTTTTATTCGAACATAAGGTTTTGATTTTAATTGCAGTTGACACCCATAAGTACATCTTAAGGTTGGTATTATTCGAACATACCAATTGGGCAATTTTTTTTATTTGGAACGTCTATAGTGAACTTGCTGGTACTTACTGGTATTTGCATCAAGTACTTGCTGGTATTTGCATCACTTGCTGGTATTTCTTCGAGGAGCTTTCATAGCAGTGAACTTGCATTTAAACTTTTTTGCTGGTTCTACAAATTCTTGATTTAACTTTTGAAATATCGATGATTGATGCAATTATTGAAGTCCAAAATTCACCATTGTTCTTCGCATAATATGATATGATATATCATAAAACCCTGACCCCTGGAAATATAGTGAATAAAATCTGCAAAATAGGAGGATGGGAGCTAAGGACAAACAACCCTTGGTGGATGCAAAAAGACAAACGAGAGAAGCCAAGGCTGGGGAGCAAGGGGCGTAGCGAGGTAATTTACCAAGGTCATATTTCCTCAACCTTATCGGCCTCCTCCTCTACTTACTTTGATCTTTAATCAGGGAAAAGCCGGAGCAAAGGCGCTAAGCGTCAACATTGTTTAGCTTACTAAAAGGGGGGAAGAAAGGATGGAGACATTTCTTTAGCCCTTGCATATTTGGATTAGCTTCTTTTGTTTGCATTTGACATACTCTTTTCTGGAATTTTTCGATGATCAAATAGCCTGTTGACTGTGGCCCATGCATGTACTCATGCAAAATTGTTGTCCAACCTGCTCATAGGTTTTGCTTTTAAATGTATTTGGTTGATATTAATATCATAGATAGGGTTATGTCAGTCATCATCTCAGACTCATTTTCAGCAACACCTCTCTTGTTTACTCAATAAACTATAATCTAATAGCTTTTTCCTGCCATTTTTCTTCATACGCAGATAGATGGCTCGAAGTTGATGGAGTATATTTAACAAAAGAAAAGATGTACCTTTTTTGCTAAATTTTGGTGATGTTTAATTCGAAAGCATATGTTCAGTTTAGTTACAAGGTATGTTCATCTCTAATTCATGAAAACCTCAAATATGTTTTGAAATATTGTTTTTCTTTTAAATAATAAACAAGAAAAGACGAAAGTTTGTTTTCTTGGAGCTGTTGATTTGTTTTTAATGAATCATAATTGCATGTTGCATGATTAATCCATTGCTGATGTATCAAGCAGCTGTAGTGATAATCAACATAGATTAAGGCGGCATAAACCAGGGGAACTATAGGTTTACAAATCTATTTCTTGAATTATTTATATTTTGTTAAATACTGAGGTTTTATTTAGTGCAGTGAGGACATGTACAGTATAAATTACCGACAAAGGTTTTATTTAGTGCAATGAGGGTACAGTATAGATAACAAGCTTAATTGAAGACATTTGATACTATTAAATCATTCGCAGTGTTATTGCCATATTGTTGAGCTAATTTCCAATGTTTTTCTATGCTTCAAACTCAAGCATGTGAACCCTTCATCTTAACTTCTTTCATGTTTTATATTTTGAGCAGGAAAAATATTGAGAAGAGCACCCAGGAGAAGCAGTTCCTCTGATATTGGAAGAAATGTTGATTAATTGTTTTTTTAGATAATTAATGTTTTATTATTATTTTTTGAATGATGTTGGCTTGGTTTTAGTGTTAAATATTGTTCATGGTTGTTTGCGAAATTACAGAATTAAACAATATCGTGTTAATGGTGTTTTGCAATGTGAGAATGGTATTTTAATTAACAAACTCATTTAAGTACTGTAAATGAATAGAGTATGACCACTGATCAGTTACGTACTTCAATGTGAGAATGGAATTCAGTTACGTAAATGAATAGAGTGTGATCAGATAATCGAGTAGTCATTTGGGTAATATCCGAGTAGCTCAGTTACGTAAATGAGTTCTGAGCTTTTTTCGATCTGAGTAGACATGATATGTTCTGAACTGAATAGAGTATGAGTGGAGACCTCCTAGAACGGGCTGAGTTTTGAGTTTGGACTTTTGTTAGCAAAACCGAACTGGATCGAGTCTGAGCCGAATATTCGTCCATTGGCAGCAATAGTCCCATCTCTATGGTGTATTTCTTCTTCTTATCGTCGACTCGTCGTCATACAATGTATTGTTAGCAAACAAATTTTACTATTGGAATAATAAATTAGACTTTTTTGCTACATAATATTACGTTGTATTTCCCTTGTTATTATGTTGTCATTGTCCAACGTATTGTCGCCGAATAAATTTTGCTATATCTCAGTAAATAGTTTCATTGTATTTTCTTGCACATTTTATCAAACTTTTTTTATCTTCCAGGATCAATTTGTTATTAATAATTTAGGAAGGGCTAATTTCGCAAAGTTGGCTCCGCCTTGGGGCCAAAACCAACAAACAAAACAGAACCTTTGACTAGATAATAATCTACGTTTGTGTATTTCCTTCCCAATTCCCATCGTCGTCGATTTCAACAGAGAAAAAAAAAGAACCCTCCGAATTAAATTGCGACACCTCAGTAAACTTCTCTTTCCTTTTTCTCCTCTTCTTCTCTTTAAGCCATCCCCATTCCTTCCCCTTCTCTCTCTCTCTCTCTCTCTCTCTCTCTCTCTCTCACACACACACTCGCCAAAACCATACTGACCTTCACTCTTTCTCGCTCTCTCTGAAACCCTAACCCTAGCATCATCCTCTAGCCTCCAATGGACCCTAAGAACCCGAATTCTGCTTCCAACGCCATTCCCACCCCTACAGGACCTCCTCCGGTGCTCGCTTACCCCGCCGCCGCGGCGCCGTTCGCTCCATACGCGCACCTCTACCCTCCTCAGCCTCACCTCCCGCCTGCTCACCAGCCAGCTCAGCCCAATCAACAGCTCCAGCTTTTCTGGGCTGATCAGTACCGCGAGATCGAGCAAGTCGCTGATTTTAAGAATCACAACCTCCCCTTGGCTCGCATTAAAAAGATCATGAAGGTTTGTATTCCTACTGAATTTCGTGTCTTTTTATTTCCTAATTGAGTAGGTATATTATATTGTATTTACAAGTAGAAAAAGGGTTGTTGTTGTTATTATTAGTTCAATTTCCCATGTTTCCTTCCCTGGAAAGCCTCTTAACTTGTTTGTTCAGACTTCTGGAGCCATGAAAGAAAATTATCTGGCTTGACTTTGGTTCAATTTTATTTATATTAAACCAAACATGTGAAAGGGAGGGGGGAAAAAAGGATAGTTCGTTAGTATTATAAGCAAGTTTTTACTACAGCAGATACCTTTTCAATCATACACCTCCACTGTCGATGGGTTTTAACTCAGTACTTGATTTCAAGTTATTTAATGCTATATAATTTGCAAATAATTTAGAGCACAAGGTATTTTGTCAGAAATAGAGAAGGGCAATTGTTAGCATCAGCCAATCAGGGGAAAGTTATTAACTATAATAAATACTTCATTTATCACATGATTGTAACTGCCACTGCTTTTCGTCTTTTTTTTACGGATTTAATTGAATGTACAGCACTTTTTGCGAAACTTGGTGTGATCCTGATTGGAAGTTACCAAATGATGTTTAATATATAGATACTTTAGAATAGTTATATTTGCAGTAAGAAGTAAGCAGCAACTGTTAGCATCAGGACGAAATTGTTAGGATCAGGATGAAATTGCAACTATAAGTAATGATTGTTGTTAGGATCAGGACGAAATTGTCAACTGTAAGAAAAACCTTCTGCATTACACAACTTTGAAGTTTGAGGGTTATTTTGTTTGATGCCAACTGCAAGTTATTAAATGCTATGTCATTTGAGTAAACTTTAGATGCTGCAAAAGAAAAAAGAAAGTGGCAGTTATTAGTACCAGGAGCAATTTTGGCTACATTTAGGGGTAATCTGAAGGATGACAGGTTTTTCGTCTGGTTCTGATTGCGATTTACTAAAGGCTGTGTCTTTTGCTAATGCTGTGTATATTCCAAAACAGGAAACAATAGTGGATCCAAAAATCAGGAGTCGAAGTTGTCAAACATAAATACATAATAGATAACCTTTTTCATTGCAATTCTAAGTAATTAGTATTTTGTTGAGTACTAATTACTAGTACAATAAGCACCTTCTTTAAAAAGAAAAATTGGAATTTGAAAGTATATTATAGTAGAGTATAAATTATCAAATAGAAATAGAACAAATATCAACTTCATATTTTGTCAATACTCTACCACCTTATGGTTTCTACACAGACCTTAGACTTATTAGAGTTCATTGATATGTAATAGCCCTCAGTGTTTTACATGTTATGTAGGCTGATGAGGATGTTCGCATGATCGCAGCTGAGGCACCAGTGGTTTTTGCACGTGCATGTGAGATGTTCATCCTGGAGCTGACTCACCGTGGCTGGTCCCATGCTGAAGAGAACAAGCGCCGCACTCTCCAGAAGAGTGACATTGCCGCAGCGATCTCTCGTACTGATGTTTTTGACTTCCTGGTTGACATTGTGCCGAGAGAGGAGGGGAAGGAGGAGGGACTGACACCGCGGGCCCACATGACTGCTGCCTCGGTCCCCACTCCTGACCAGCTTGGCGCGTACTACTATGTGCCACAGTGAGAGGTTAATTGTGCTGTTGTTTGCTTTGTTAAGTGATGCTCCATTAAGTAACTATCTGTGCTTGTTGGTTTAGGGTTCTTGGGTTTAGGTTGTGTGCGTTATAATATGAAGTATGGTCCCAAGTCTTAGTTGCTAACATGTGCATGGTATCTGTGAGCAGCCGACTGAGGCCATATTTCCAATGTTTGTGTTGTAATATGTGAGGATTGTGAAACTATTCAATAATTAAGCCTATGATTTATTAGAATATTGTTGTTGATGCTTAGTTCTGTTGTCTTATTTTTTTCAAGTTCTGTACATGTTCAAAATAGAAATTTTAGCCATCTTTTTCTCAAGGAACTAAAGGAGTCCACATGTCCAAATTGGATACCATATTTCAAAAGTGTCCTGGTATTTTTTTTGCTGCATCATTTTCACAGTGTCCTGCATTGCCTTGGAAAAAGGGCGGGAGTACCTTGATTTATACGGGGTATAATCAGCTGAGTTCACACACTTGAGTACATTCTGACTGTAGTGCCTCTGTCAAGTTTTTCAGTCTTTAGGGAGACGCCATAAAATACCTTTTGTTACCTTTGTCCAGGCATCTAAACATTGAAAGCCAGAAACTATAAGATGCTGGAATTTTGAAGTGTCTCTACTTCAGGGACACTACTCACAATAGTTGGCATCGAACTTATTTTTAGATGCTACATCCAATTTAGATTTCCTAGCATGGTGACTCAGATATCTTATATAGATTTCCGGGCTTAAGAAAAGTAAATTTTCTGTGGCTGATAGTTTAACTGCTCGTCTTTGCATGCAGTTTCGTAGTATTTGATGTGGGATGCACATGTTGTCTTGCTTGCTGGAAATGTCTTAGCCAGAATGTTATTTCTTTTATTGTGGGTTTCTAGTGATCAGGTTATGTTATGTTGAATATTGCACTCTTTTAGATTAGATTGTGCTGAAAATTTGTACAATTTTTGTATCGAGAATCTTAGCATGCAACACTGAGGCCCCAGGTGTGAGAGGGCTAGTGTACACCTATTATAACTTCATGTTATTTCTCCTTCTACTTATTCTCTATGGTTTGCTGTCTCAGCAAGCCTGATTTGAACAATCATTAAAAACCAAAACATTGTGATTGGTTTGGTCACTGCTGTACTTCAATGTTGTACATAAACTGCTGTTCTATGTAGCATATTCTGAATTCGTGGCCATATCTTGTCTTGTTTTTGTTGTGAAGGTTATTCAATATTTTGTGTCCTGAACTTGTATTGAGGATGTCATGGCCGAAGACAACTAGATATGCATAAGTTATAGTTGGTCTTGAGATGAGGTGGGCTATTTTCTCTGTTTCTTCTGTGTTTTTCAAGGTTTTGGGATTCGATCATTTTTGTAACTACAAATGAGAGAATTAGTATATGAAAGAACTCCAGAGAATGGTTGTTAATGTGTTCTTCAGTGACAATAATGAGTGAATGAATGAAAAACTTTTCGTTTATTTCCTCTTAATTGCTTTAGAATTTTTGGTAATGTACTTAAAACTTTTCTTTATTCCTCTTTATTGCCATACATTTTCTTTTTGTTGATGTTTTAGACTTTTCCTTTATTTCCTCTTTATTGCTTTACAAATCTTTTTTGTAATGTCTACTGTCTAGCTTTAAATTTTCTTTGGAGGAAAAATGTTTAGTTTTAGTTAATTTTCTTTGGTTTCTTCTTCAATTTAGAAGTAGCATAATCTAATTCCATAATCATGGACTCGGACAGCATGACAGAGGACAATTATGAATTATATATAATGTTGTTGTTTGTATATTTTTGCCATCAATGCACATGACATAGTATATTGGTCACTAGTGCTGTTTTTTTGGGTCCTTCCACTTCTCTCTGTGTTGAGGCAAGTAATTAAACAACAAAAGAGAAGAAAAAAAAATTCAAAATCAAGCAAACCATATGAAATGGCACAACCTGTCTGCAGCAGAAATTGACAAAACCAACATAGAAATCAGTTCAAGTCTCCCTTTGCAATTCCACTTTCCATTGGTGTACCGTGCACTTAGATTTTCCTTCCATGTGCAAATTGGTACAGTGCACACATGAATGAAACATTGAATTATTGACTTGATTTAGTCCTCGTGTCTTCAAATTTCTCAGCATGACATTTGATGGCTGTAGTCGGGCAATTATTGGTACAGTGCCTTAGATATTTTTTTTTTTCTACGAGTTTACCTGAAACTATTTGAATTAGATCTGAGGATATTTGGTACCGGTAATAAATGCCACACTGTAACAAGCCTCAAAATTTGGATCTATCTTGGTCTGGTTTATTCAAAACTAAATTCGGTTTTGTTAGAAAAGATCTTGGTTAAATAGAGAGATTTCTTATGTATAAAAAAAAAAAAAATCCTTTACCCCGTCTGGACTGATTAGTCAGTAGTCACCATTTTCGAATTAAATAGAGAGATTTTTAGATATCAAATAGACAGCAGAAACTTGTCAATTGATCATGTTTTGGTAAATCGACCACAAACCACATAATCATCAAAGTTTCATTGGCGATTAGTGACCTAATTTTCAATGCATATTAAATTGTCTATCCTTGAGAGTTCAGCTCTTAGACGGCGTCACCTTCTCTCCATTCTTCTCCGACGATCTTCTACACTATTTTCTTTTCATAATTCTATTCTTTCTTGTAGCCCATTACAATCTTTACCACAATAACCCACTTGTCACTTTTCTAGCTCACCGAAATTTCAAAAAAATAGGGTGTAACGCTTGTTTCTTGATGTCACAGTTTTACTGTCTCCAATAAAAATGTTATTCTCTCTCGTAGGCATATGCTTTTTGAAAATGAACATGAGAGGAACTTATACTTCCTCCAGACTGAAATTGATAAAGAGATAAAGGTCGTGTTGATCCTCGAAGGAGTAAGTATAAAAACATTGTGTGGAAGAAACCATCTGGATCAGGTTCAGGTTCGGACACAGATCCCAATAGAAAGCTTCTCCCTAAACCAAATGTCAGTAAACCTTCCCCCAATTCAGCATCCCCTCTTCTTCAAAAGTAAAAGAAACAACTCTAGTTGTTTATGGTACTGAGTGAAGTATTGTGCCAGTCCCTAATCAATCTAAGATCAACTCTCTTATCTCCAGAGACGGAACTAGAACATCGAGTTAGAAATGCCGATTTGCAAATATAGTCTAATTTTAATGTTACAAAGATACTAAATTTTAATTTTTATCAAATTATACAAAATTTTAATAGATTTTTCCAATTTTAATCAAAATTTTAACTAAAATCTTATCATATTAATTAAATTTAATTAAAAAATCAAATAAGGAGTTCAAATTTTTCTGAACCAAAAAGGAAGCCAGAGCCCACCCTGCCCCCATGCTAGTTTCGCCCCTGCTTATCTCTAAGATAGCTAAAACTACTCCCTCCCCCTCAATCATACTTCCTCCTATCCCAGTTGTCCCAGCAAAACTGGGAAGCTTGGCCTGATCAGACTAAAAAAAACCTACGATTTAGGAGATCGAGAGAATTCTGGAGTAGAAGTAGAAGTTGCAGATCCTTTGAAAGGAAAGAATATAGTAGACGTGACTTCCCCTCCAATGGAAGAATCAAGCAAGGCAGATAAGACTAGCTCATCTAGGAGTAAGAAGATTGATACTGAGTCTAATAGGAGCCTTAGGATTCAAATGAAGAACACTTCTCAGGATAAAAATTTCTTTTCTTCTACTTCTAATATAATATCCATAATAGATCAATTTCCATTTGCATCTCTGACAAACTCCAAAGCCATATCTCTATATGCAATTTGTGGTTTCTCATTAGAAAAACTGAGAAAAATATATTAGAAATTGTAGGTAAATTTAGGTCATTATTAAGAGATAGATTCCAACCTTTAATGAAAACATTTTCAATTACTAGAAATGAAGGAGGGGTAGATATTAGTAAAGAACTATTAGATTTAGTAACCTAGTTTTAGATAGCTCATAATCAACATCATAGTTTTTAATGGTCAGAAGTTTTAGTTGGAATTATAGAGAACTGAATAAAATCAAAAGAAGAAACTTACTAAAAGAATACATATATGATAATAAAATATATATCTTATGGATTCAAGAAACTAAAAAAAGAAGATTTTACTAATAGAACTTTATATTCCTTACGTACTAACATTAACACTTGGGAAATTTTGCCTTCTAAAGGAAATTCAAGTGGTATTGGCTGTCTTCTTCTTCACGAATTTATAGCCTCCTTTTCTCTTTGTAAGCAGCAGCCAAAACTTCCATTAGAGTCTACACTATATTGCAATATTCTTGCTCCGTAATCTCAAACTTATATATTGGATAATCAAGTTTTTTGCCTCTTCAAGTTATTTTTGTGTTCTACGAGTCTAGTCTCCATCATTTGTGTGTAAGGAGCTAGATATTGACCCTTGTTAAAGATCTTTGGTGTTTAGTGCATATGACTCGACCTTGTTACCACATCGGGGGATCAGGAGTCTCGGAGAATAGGCTCGTCAATAGCTGAACTCCGTTAATATATCGATGTCGCTTGTGCATGATAGCTTTGTTTGCAATTTCTCAACTCTTCTACTTATTTTTAATTGTTATATTATTGTTGTAGAATAATAGAATTGTTATAGTTATAATTATAATTGTCTTGAATTGTTTAGAATAAATTGAATTACTAGATCTTTAATTGCTTATAATTGGTTACACTTATGCAACTTAGAATAACATTAAACCAAGCCGGTTGTTTGTACAAATGGAATTGATATAATTTTTGAGACTTAGAAATTACCATTAGACATTGAATTTCGCACTAAATTGGAACCCTACTATTCTTAAACAATCCTATTCACCCCCTCCCCCCCCCCTGTAGGGTTTAACAGTAGCCTCTCATAGAAAATAGAAAAATCTAATTTGTTCTTTAGAAATAGATGGACACTTAGAATATGATAAGTAGATTCTTCAACATCATATCAATTCTTTCTATAGAAATTTGATGAAAAAAACTGAGAAAAGATTAATTTCATTGGACTCATTTTATTTTTGGATTGGTGAACCAAAACTGAACAAACAAAATCAATTAGAATTAACAAAACAAATTAATTTAGAAGAGTTACAAAAGGTAGTTTTCTCTCGTAATCCAAATAAAGTCTCTAGACCTGATGGATTTTTGTTTGCTTTCTATCGATTCTATTGGGACATAGTTAAAAATGATTAATGTATAAATTAAATATGACTAGAATTAATTGAGCATCCATTTGTTTGATTCCCAAAAAGCAAGATACTAATGTTATTATGAATTTTAGACCTATAAGTCTAATTAATTGTAGTTTCAAAATAATTACTAAATTACTGGCTGATTGGTTAGCTCCCTATATGAATGACTTACTAGATCATAATCAATATGCCTCAATTAAAGGCAAATACATAATGGATAATGCAGTTATTGACTTATTGCTCATGAAAATCTGAATTAGGTTAAACAAGATAAACGTAAAGGAGTTTTTTTTTAAATAGATTTTGAAAAAGTCTTTGATAGAGTTAACTGGGATTATTTAGAGTATGTTTTATAAGGTAAAGGTTTTGGAACAAAATTGACAAAATGAATCATGAATTCATTAATTAGTAGTAGAACTTGTGTTAATTTTAATGATGAATTAGGAGAATACTTCAGTTGTAAAAGAAGAGTAAGACAAAGAGATCCCCTCTCTTCTTTCTTATTCATTTTAGCAGCCAATGGATTAAATATCATGTTAAAAAGAGCACAATTGCATGATAATTTAAAAGGATTAGGTAAATTTGATAATATAGAAACAGTTTTGAATCTTCATTTTGTTGATGATACTTCGTTGTTCCTTGAAGCTAAAAAGAAAGTATTGAAATTAAAATGGATTCTACAACATTCAAAAATGTGTCACTATTAAAAATTAATTTTGATATATGTGAAATGATACCTTTAAATATTTCAAATGATGAAGGAGAGGAATTAGCTAGTCAATTTAAATGCAAGATAAGTAAATTACCTTTTCATTATTTAGGTGTCTCTCTTAGTGCTAAATCTCTAAATATTAAAGATTGGGATTCTCTCCTATAAAAAATAGAAATGAAACTAAAAGATTTGAAAGGATCTATTTTATCATTAGGAGGTAGATTAGTTTTATTAAACTCAGTTATGTCAGTTGTATTTTTATATTGGATGTTTCTTTACAAATTACCTGTTACAGTTAGAACGAGGATTGACAAATTAGGAAAAATATTTCTTTCGCATGGTGGAAGTCCAATAAAGAAAAAAACATCACTTATTAATTGGAATAGGAAAAATATTTCTTTGGCAAGGTGGAAGTCCAGTAAACGAAAATTATCACTTATTAATTGGAAAACAGTTTGTAATGTTGGTGAAATTCAAAAAATTAGGTAAGAGCCAATAAACAAAGATCTTAATTTACGCAATTGCAATTCAAAAGATAATTTCGCATAATAGATAAGATAATAAAGAGTGCATAAGCGTGAACTTACTTTTCATCTCTAGTCATTTCTTATGTAGTCTCTCAGAAGTTGGTGAAGATGGTTGAGCAGCACTTCTGTATGTCGCTAGCGGATCCTTCCAAGCAATTCCTGGTGTCTTAACTTTTTTTCTTAGGTCACAAATTTTCTAAAGATAATTATCAGTAATGGAGAAGATAATAGAGGCTAATCACAGCACATGTGCCCTGAAAATAATGTCGGTAATGTTTGGAGACCCAATGCCTTTTATATTAGTAAAAATGTATCTTGGAAAGATACCATAATTAATAGCAAATATTTTTTGAAATATTTGATATGAAATTCTCTCTAATTCTTTTTCAAACTGTGTTATTTACTGTTGTAAACACACACACAAAATTTGGTATTATTTAGAGCACAAATCAGAAAAATATCAGCAAAATAAGACAAGGATTTTTGCCTTCGAACTACTCTATTGTGTCCGCAAAGGAGGGCTATTGCGGTCGCAATTGACTTGGGCTGAAATCTATTGATTTCTTGCCAAATTTGTCCAAGTCTATTGCGACCGCAAAAGGGGCCATTGCGGTCGCACTGTTTTGCTTGGGCCTTGATTCAATTCAATTGTTTTAACTCAAACAATATTTCTAACATTATATTTAACACTAGTATTAGTTTAACTAATCATAATCAGTCCATCAACAATTATAATTAATTCACATTAAGTTTCATATGTATTCGTATCCAAAATCTTAGCGAAATATATATTATGTCATTGTATTAGTTAATCAAATTTATGGCATATCTTATATTACTCCTTGTAATATTAGTGACAATATGTGATACATTAATCATATAACACGCAATCCAAACTTTATTTATTGAATTTGATGTTTTAATTCCAACATGTAAATCCAAAGAAAATGATGGATTAGGAGTTTCAGACTTAGAACAAATGAATAAAGCTTTGTTAGTCAAATGACTTGTCCATTATAAAGATCTCTCTTATTACAGCAAATGGAAATAAACAATTAACTATAAATACTCAGGAAAAAAAATAATAGGATGTTATTTTCCCTTTTATAGAAACATGTATTG
The DNA here is from genome assembly GCA_964058865.1 of Eleocharis quinqueflora. Classification (NCBI taxonomy): domain Eukaryota; kingdom Viridiplantae; phylum Streptophyta; class Magnoliopsida; order Poales; family Cyperaceae; genus Eleocharis; species Eleocharis quinqueflora. The sequence continues at coordinate 139,689 of CAXKVX010000109.1, read as the reverse complement.
TTAGATGAACAAATAGTGGAGTTAGGAATATCTTTTAAAGTAGGAGGAGGACAGTTTGTTCTCTTTTATTGATACATGGCATCTTGAAATGCCACCCAGAAATAGATTTTCTATGTTATCCAGTATTGTTGAGGATACTAATGTAACTGTGGAAAAAGCTTTTAATATATTGAATCTGAACTTTAGAATATGAGACAATTAGTAGGAAAATATAGGAAAGAGTATTTAGAACTCTCACAGGAAATGAAACAATTTAAATTAAATTCTGTAAATATAAATAGATTGGTATGGAAATGGGATAGTAAGGAAAAATTCACAGTTCACTCCTATAAATGCTAGATAATGGAGGTATTCTTTGTAAAGAATATAAATCTATTTGGGAGACTAATATCTCATTAAAAGATTAAAGTATTCTTATGGTCAGTAAAAAAAGAATTATGACTGAGAACTATTTAGAAAAGAAAAATTTATATATTGACACCGAATATGTATAGTGGATCAAGAGAAACTATTGAACACATTTTTCTAGAATGCCCAACCATTAGTATAATTTGGAAATTGATCTCAAATTATAATAAGTTTTAATTTGAAGGTTTTAATAATGAATATCGGTGGCAATTAGATGCATTTATACCACTCAAAATAGAGAAAAGGTTAAATTAATTAGAGGAGCTATTTTATGGACATATACTTTGAAGCATCAGATTGTTGGAAAAAAGTTCAGCCAATTAATGTATTAACCGCATAATCAGTTGATGGCACATTGGCACCTATCCACCTTCCAAACACAAACCATTTTTCACAATACTGCCATTCATAATTCGTAAGCAATTTTTCACAACGCTCCGAAAGCTAAAGGATACTGTAATTTATTAAACAGATCTAAGCAAATACCACCTCATCAAGGTGACTAACAATTGCACCTGATGTACACCAAGTACAACTGCTTTCAAAACCAAATTATCGAGCACAAGGCACAAGCAATCTATATATAAAATTAGCCAAGCATACAGAACAGATCATATTTATACTAGGATAAACAGTTTTCTTTTTCATTTTTTTTCAAATAATAACATTACAGATCAACGTCCCTATAATAATAACAACAATGATACAAACACTATCACTCTACAAGGCCTTGACCGAAACCTCACTACTTTGGTCTCTCTTTTTTTTTCCTCTTCTTATTTTTTGTTTACTAATAATAACATTACCCAAACCCAACGCTAAAGGCCTGACAAAAACATAACCAAAGTGACAAAATGGCTCAGTTCCACTACCCCATACAAATAATAAATGAACCAGCAACAAACCATAAACATATAATAACATCCAGTCGACATATTAATTTGTATTAAATTAGCACGAAACCAGGTACCTGTGCCCTGCTAGCTAGGCATGACATCACCCAACATATCATACCAACCAAAGGTCAAACATACCGGTCTGAATAGGTCTAACCATATAATTACCCTTTCACACTTTATTGTAAGTCAGTTTTAGCCCCTTGTCTTAGCTCTCTTCATACCGAGGCTGTTATTGTTGAAAGGTGAGGCCGAGCCTGATCTCTGCATCCCTTCATCACGAAGTGTGCCATTCAGCATGGCAAGTTCTCTTAGCTGTTGCTTCTTGTAGAAATCTTGTGATTCATCCTGTAAAATAAGGGTAAACATAAAACTAAGTATTCCTCAAACAAAGTTACCAGTTGGGATAATTGACATGTATGACAGTATGAGGACATAGAAAGAGCGAGGACCTTCTACAGACTATAGAAGTTTGAATCAAGCTTAAGAAAGCCACATCTGATGACATCAATACAACAACAACAGCAGCAGCAGCTGCAGCAGCTGTTGATGACATTAATAGCTATTTGATGACATTGATGCCTATTTAATCTCCACATTTTTGTAGCTATTTTGATGACATCAATAGCTACAAAAATGGTCAAACAAAGAGAATTGCAACCCAATAGCACAGTTGGTGACATAATGTAACCGCCAAGTATAGTAGAAAAGAAATAGGGGCCTACGGGCAATGAATCAAAAAAAAAAAAGAAACAGGGGACAATATGGTAGTTACCACAGGCTTGAGAAGGTCCTCCAGGATCTCACAAGCTTGTATGAGTCGGGCATCAATAATTTCGACAGGAAGCTCAGCTTCAACTAAAATGTGGAGTGGTTCGTTCAGGTGCTCGTACCCTGGTTTCCCTCTCATCATCTCCTCCTGCAATACAAAGTTATAAATTAAGTTAACAATGTAATTAATATATCTTTTTATGTCTACAAAATGATGGGAAACTTTGCAAATCAAACAATACAAATAATCACTACAAGGTATATTTTTTCTTTAATCATTTTTTCCTTCATTTATGTTATATTTTCAGCACCATTCCTTATGCAGAACAGTAAGACCAAATATTTTAGTAAGGTCTGTATAGAGTAAATGTACCAAGCATACCCGAGCAGGGTCTTTGATGCTTCCCCTGCCTCTGATGAGAACACGGCAGTCAGTGGTTGCCTCCACACGTTTCAGAGAATTACCTCTTGGACCCAGGATTCGGCCAACAAAATTGTACTGCTAGAAAGCAAAATAAAAAAAAATTGGAACACAAAAGGAACAAAGAATCATCAATTGTTTGCCAATAGCCACATTAACCCTACCACACAATCTACACAGGTAGTAGTTCTGGATGGCATGATACCTCTCTGACATGAACCAAAACTCTACCATCCAAGCAAGCGCCAGTTGAACCAATTAAACCATATTACCACTCTCTAGAGTGAAATTGAACTCAAAGAATGCAGACTCGACAAATATAAAATACTAGCACTAAGTCTTAGTTTTGATATCTGTTTAATAAAAAACTAATCCTCCACTGAGCAATGGACGGCCAATTCAATCCCACTTTTGAACCAAATTTGACCCGAGTCTTCCAACAAAAATCAGATGGGCAAACAAAAAGAAGGCAAACAAAGCACCAGTACCACACTGACTGACAGGTGGGTAAACCGTGACACATGAGATAAAATGTTGAAAATGATAAAACTTACAGTGGGATATTTGTCAACAGGGATTTCAACCTTCATGGTTTTCTTGACAACAAGTCCAGATGAACTGCCTTGAGATCCGAGCCAGCTAGGACCAGGTGACTGCTGTAATAAGACAAACAAATACAAATACAGGCAATTATAGAGTAGTTTACAAATGTAGAGGAACATATACAAAACTTGGAAGTAAAAGAAAAAAAATACAAACTAATACAAAACCACCTATCTCATAAAAAGTGAAATACTCAAATACAGAGAGCTTTTCATTCCACCCAAAGGAAAGTGATGCAATAGTTTACATCAAGTAATCACACATAAACAAGAGTGCAAATATAAGTTACAATATAAGGGATAGGGACATCTCAGGTTAGTACAACAGTAAGCAGATTGTGTTAATGCATCAGAGATTAAGTCTAAATCTATGTTAGGTTGATCAGTGAAGTTAAATGGAGTTAGAATAAGGATCTACCAAAATTAGAGACTAATTGAGTTAGTAAGAAAAGCCGTACTTCCGATTGGAATGAGGAGCCCCATGCATTCAAGTCAGCGATGCCACCATTGGCAAAGAGGCCTCCAGTTGTTAGTGGGCTACCATGTTCTAATAGTTGTGATGCATTCTCCAATACTGCTGACACACGCAATATTTCTGCTTCAATAAATTTCAATTCCAAACCAATAACAATTCCGAAGTTAGCATTTGTCAGTGGCAAATTAAGAGAATTAGCGGTACTGCAGGTCATGTCAAAGTTAGTGTTCCTACCACACAAAACTATCCAAATTACAACATATCAAAAAGAAAAAAAAAACAAGGGAAGATATGAGGCCTATTCACCATACTGAAAAATCCTAAAATAATGCAAAAGCAACACATTCCAGTTCAACCATCCCTTGATTTATAATTGGATCATAGTCAGAGAACTTTTTGTTAGATTCTTAGGTTAGTACTTAGTAAAGCATAAGATAGAAGATAGAAGGATAGGTAAAATGGTCCTGTCCAGGGTTAGTCTGTGAAACTCAAAACATACCAGGGTTAGTCTGAACTATGAACATCCAGTTATTCACCATATAATATTGTATGTTTGTTATTTTTGTGATAGTCGTGCACAAATAACTGCTTAGAAAGTCTTCAAGGTTTTTGCATGTCCTTTGCTTAGGTCTTTTTTTTCAAGCCATGTTCTTTCTATTTCTAATGTTTCTAATAAAAGCTAAGGCTTCTGATCTCAGTTGCTAAAGAGAATCAATGCCATTTGTTTTAAAAAAGAAAGAAAGGTATACTACTATTGTAAATAATGGCCACAAGGCTATGTTAATGTGCAATTAAGGAGGTCAAAATATTAATCAATTAAAGTGTAAAATGCCAACAAAAATAGCAGACTATGAATATGAAGCAACCTTCCAGTAAGTTTATCACTTGTAAAAAACAATAATAAACAACAGAGATATAATAACATATTTTTTATGTTAACCCAGTAAAAAGAAGCATTATAGATTATTAAAAATACAGTAACTGGCAATAACATATCACCATATTCAGTAAATTTTAAATGCGCAAAGAAAAAAAGGAAATAAAAAAAAGATTCCTCAATTCTTACACTATACATCCAATGCAAATATTTTAGACCTAAGTAAGGTAACTTCATAAAATAGATGATGTGATAACTATACCACTACAAACAAAGCAAAAGTATATTCAATAGTATACTGAGAAATCTAGTATTGTTTGAACCCAGAAAGCTACCAGCCAGCCTTGAAATGAATGGACATACAGATAATAAAAAACAACAAAAAGTAAGAAAAGGAAAACCAAAGCACAAACAAGATTTGCTGCAAAACATCACATCAGTAATTTCAAAGATGTTCTCTATCATATCAATGGGGCATGGAGGCACAGAGATAATACTCTCACTATGTTAGCCATGAACTATTGCAGTCAGTAAATTGTAGTCAATAATTTAATATACAAACCTAGAATAATGAAATTGCAACTTATTCCAGCAAAATTTGGTCTCAGTCTATAGACAAAATTTGGTCTCAGATTCTTCCTTTTTGCTTACAAGTTTCTAGTCATAATTGCTAATAATTAAAAAGAAAAGAAAATCTAAACTAATTAAACTAAAACAAAAGGAAAAACAACAAAAGTAACAGAATCTAACCTTGATTTAGCAACCTGTAGCAATGGGGAAGAACTGGAAGAAAAGGATTGAGCTTCTGTCTTTCAGCAAGCAGTTCCGTAAGATATCTGTTGCATCAAATGGAGAATACAACAAAGTAAAAAATTTACACACATATATGTAAATGGGCAAACAAACTTGATTCGCCTCATAAAAAGAAGATCTAAAACATAATCGGAAGTAAGACAACTAAAATAAAAGGATCTATACTAAAAGATAAGATCGTTTATACCACGTCAAGACAAATAAATTAGTGTGACGCATAAATAATCAGATTGAAAATTGGATCTTAATGACCACGATGGGATAGAGATATACATACAGATATCAATACACTTCAAAACGAACAAATTCAGAACACGCAGAGCACAGAGAGAAGAAAGACGATCGGAGAAAAGCACAAACTGAGCAAAAATATATAACTAGCTTATTCTGGCAAAGAACTTCTACTCTCAGTACTGTAAATACATATAAACAAAAAGGGAAAGGGGGGAATTATATCGTAAATTCGTACTTTTCTTGATCTGAGAGCGGAGCCCTGAGACCAGGGAGGTGTGGTGAGTGAGGCGTAGTGGAGGGAGAAGGGGAATACGCCATGTATCGACCCGACGACATATCTTCGGCGATCTACCCCTTGACTTCTCAGCTCTCAGAAGGTGGTTGCGCGTTTGGTGTGTGCGCTTGACTGTGATGTGAATGGAGAGAGGTGAGATGTATGGAGGCTAGGATTAGGGTTTGGATGGGAAGAGAGAGTGGGGGGCGGGGGAAGAGGCAGAGAAGATGTGGAGTGGTTTATAAGGGGAAGGTAACTAGTGAGCGAGAAATGGACACAGAAGAGACAATGTGTACGACTCTTCTCGATTTTTCTGTTCTAAAATTATGTACAGTGCTAACCCCACAATTTTGAAGTAAACAGTAAATCTAATGCCTTTTTTAAGAAACAGTAAATCTAATATCTTAATTTTAATTTTAAACTTGTGATGTTTTATATTACGAATTATTGTAATTTTTATTAAGACATTTAAAACAATTTAACAACATATAAAAATAATATTTGAGATATATTCATAACTTTTTGATATTTTATATGAAAAATTATGAAGTATTTATTTGAACTAGGTAAATCAAATTCGCCATAAATTAGTTTTTTTTTAGAACCATCTATATTTCAAAGACAATATCAATAAGCATGCATTTAATTTATAAAAGCTGCAAATTTTTACTTCCGATCATACTTTTGATCTAAAATTAAATGATGAAACAATAAACTTACAATAATTTCACAACTAGTCTAAATATGAAATCATCAGAAAATATTTAAGATGTGTTGCGCTTGTATGTCTCTCTTTGCCGAATTAACAAAATATCTTAAAATATGTTCCATTATTTTTTCTATGAACAGTAATTATCATTTAATTTTTTTATTATATCGACTTAAAATGTTACTATTGAGGAAAAATATACGTTTAATGTTCTAGAAAAGAAAAAAAATGAATGAACTTGCAGTATACTTCTTTTTCCTTTGAATTGTAGAGACTGCACAGAGCAATGATTGCAGAGGAGATAATACCAGGGGCATTTGGACCAGAAGAGAGATTTTACCGCTCTTTTTTCACGGCGGGCTAACTAGAAACAGTGTCACCTCTTCTGACGAACGAACTTTTAACTTCTTTGCCTGATTAGATAAAATGCTCCAATTAAATGAATTAATATCCTCCACCTCATCATCCGTATATAATGCGTAGTCTACACAGTCCAAAATGTATTCTTGGATCCAGGACCCACCTTAAAATCATGTAGATAGACCAGGAACACGTACACTGTATGAACTTTAGTCATACAGTCGCACTTTCGTCTTTCGGAGACTAAATATTCGTCGGTGTATGAATTTAATGTGAACCTTGTCGGGTGAAGAATAAAATAATTTCGTCCCCTGCCCATCGAGTTTTAATTAAATAGAGATCTGTCATCTCTGGAAATCTGGAAACATCTGCTCCAGGAAGTCAATATTACGATCGGACCGTCAATGTGTAATGGGAAAAAGTTAACGGCTCTGATTATATCAATCCAACAAAATTGTATAGTCACGACTCGCGCATCACGCATGTGGTCTCCAGTGTGAACCCATCTGTGCTTCACTGTTTTGTCGCACATGTGGGGTGTTAAATATCTCCAGTTTTATTACCATGAAGTGTCGATAACAAATGAGAAAATATCTCCGCTCAGTAATTTACTAAATTCCAAGAAAACGAATATCCCCGAGAAATTAAATTATCGTAACGAGAATAAATAATTAATCAGTAAACTAGAAAATACATCTTTTGTCCTAGTCTGATATAGCAAGTCATAATTTCACTTTTTTCTATGATTTATTTTCTTTGTGAAAGGGCATGAAATGACAACTCCATTTTGGAGACATTACTTGGAGAGACGAAACACGTGGGACCAACTAAAAGTCTCTACCACATTCACATTTTAAATAGAGCTGTAAACATGGTCCACCACGTGTCCTACCTTCCCAACACAGCGGTATTCTACAACCAGGTCCATAGAGATAACCCGTTCAAAGGTCAAACTAGCGGGTATTCGTGGGTCCCGCGCAACAGAGCGACATGAAAGCAACAGCCTAGGATCCTCTCCAATAGTAAATTTCTTAAACAAATTCAATGTCCGGGAATAATTTAACGGGTACATAAAATTATTCAAAATTAATACAAGTATAATTTGGCAATCCTTTTTATGTTAAAAATATATCATCATATTGATACTTATAAAAAACAAACGAAAATTTGTCAGTTCTCTTAAATAAACGAGCATAAAATACAAGACTCTATTTATGTGTCTTAATTAATCTTTTAAATTGGAAGCACGGAAGGTTTCAAACAATCTTATCATCTTATCATTTACAATCAATTCATTAATATCATATCTAATATTCTTTTTTTATTAAATAAAGTTTTATATATTTTTTTCTTATGAACATACGATTATCAATACTTTTTATCCATACAGTAATACTAAAAAAATGTTCTGATATTTTATTTATCATCTATCTTTTTCTTTAGTTTCAATAAAATTAATTTGTTAATATAAAATGAGATTAATAAATAAATACAAATCATCATAAAAGTTAAAAATTATAATTCGTTTAACCTGTATAATCCACTACTCGCATATAAAAAATACTAAATGAATTGAAGGAATTGACGAGTTGGTCGACTCGAAAAACTTTCAAATCGACATAATTTAATTGAGTTCAATTTTTAATAAAATACATTAACTCACCCGTTGTACAACCATATGAACCATTCAATGATGGTCCAATGGTCCTGATTCGTTTAAATCACTCGTACAATTTTGTCAATTAGAGAGGATGTAACGACGAAAACTACTAGAGGTTGCGCACATGGTGTAGAGAGGAAAATTTTCATAAAGAATCAAAGAAGTAACTTTTTTAACAAATATGCCAACTACCTTCTAAAAGTATAACAGAGGGCCAATAGCTTAACTAATACTTGCATCCTTAAGTTTTTTTTTGGGGCGCAACCGCACAAGTAATATTTGTGTTTCTAATGTAAAATTTGTTCTGAAACTTTCAAAAAAATACACGAAAGTTAGAAAAAATGAAAAAAATAGAAACACAAGTATTAGTTACGTTCTTAACACTTTGTGATATTTTTAGAGAATTGTTGGTTCTATATGTTAAAGAAATTACTTACTAGATCCTTTGTGGAAAAATTCCTGTAGAGAGCCGTGAAAGAGTTTGTTCCAAGATATTCTCCATTTTTACCAAACTGGAGACATGTCCTCTTTAAACCCTTTTTTTCTTTTTCTTTTCCTTTTTTGGTTAAAAAAATCATCATTTTCTAAATTTGAACTTTGAACGAAGATCTGTTTAACGTGCGTAATGATCACGAAAGATGATATTTTCGTCAATCGTTTTGTTTAATAAACGATTAAAAAAATTATTTCGTTAATTACTTCGTTAAAGAAACGATCAAACTCATTATATTCGCTCTTCATCCATTTCCTCACTCATCGTACTAAACCAAATCAAGAACTGGTGGTGAACGATTCTAATTATACCCTAGAATCAAATCATTTATTTCCTCATTCGAGCAATTATTCATCTCATTTCTAATCACCTTCTCTTAGCATAACATTTTTCTCTAAAATCAAAATAATTCTAACAATACACAGACACAAACGAAACTACGAAACAAATAATCACGAAACAACATATTTTCGTTAACCGTTTTGTTATTTAAACGAAAGAAATTTCTTTGATCGCAATCGTTTCGTTTGTCACGAAACGAAAAACGATTAAAGACCAACCTGGTTGTTAGATCGTTGCATAGGATATCCTAATAAGATTTATAATTTATGTAATCTTAGCATTAAAACCAACCAACTCTACCCCCTCCTAAAAACCAAAAAGCCAAAAAGGAACCAACATATTTAGCAGTGCAATTAAGAAGCTTTCAAGACTTGAAGTGGAATAAATAAAATATTTTCTTTATAAAAGTAGATTCTTATAGCATTATTAGGTAACTTAGGTTGTGTCATCGCTTTCAATTTTGGAGAGATTAAAGGAGCAAAATATTTTAAAAATTATATCTAGAATACTAGCTAGCCTTTGCTATAACTACTAATTTGGTGGCAAAGTTTCTTTTTAATTAAGGCTATTCTCACTAATGAAGTGCATTGCATCTCCAGCACATGCCAAACATGAATTACACTTCTTTTAAAAATGTATACTTTCTTTTGCATAAACAAGTTTTAAGAAAAAATAATTGGATATATGGTTTTGATTTATGATCATTGAAGGTCTCTTAGAATAATCTACTAAATTCATTTTAAATTGTTCCAAAAATAAAAACGCATGATTACCAATTAGATATTAGGATCCATTTTCCACCTTTTGTGACTATTTATTAGGCCAAGGATTTTCAAATGTATGTTAAGAAAATATTTTCAAATATATGATGAAAACATATCTATAGTTCTATTTTTTTTCTTTTGGATAAGCTTCAAAAACTTTGATTGTCAAATAAAGTTCTTGATATTATAACTTATTTTGAATTTAAATGAAATCTTAGTGATTATTAAAGCAGAGAGCATATCGATTTCTAATGTATTTCAGAAAATCAAAATAAAAAACAGGTAATTAGCAGAAAATTAACAGAAATTAGAAAAAGAAAAATTCTCCACTCAAATATTCTAATTCCAAAGTAAAACATCCTAAGTCTTCTGAGAGGTGCATGCATCTATAGAACATGGTATTATCAGCTGACTTATATTGGAAGAACAAAACATAATGCTAATTTGAAATTTTATCAATATTTGTTACAAAAAATTTGAACAGTACTAATTCATTTGTATATATATATTTTTTAAAAGCTTCACTGTTGATCAACATAACTTGTTGACCATTGAATTAATACTAGACGTACGACTCGCGCTCCACGCGAAAAAGTTAAATTTAAAACCTCCGTATTACAATAATAAAATTAGTATGGAGAATATTTTCAACGGTTCGAATCGACGATTTAAACTGGGTATGATGGAGCGGTTGCGAGCGACTACGGATCCCTCCTCATATATATATATATATATATATATATATATAGAGAGAGAGATATATATATATATATATATATATATATATAGGCTAGGGTGCTCCATGGAGCACCAAACCGCTAATGCTCCACATCGTATCTCCAATTTGAAAATTCCAACGGCCGATCCGAACCGTTGAACATGATCTACATATTTAAAACTACTTGGAGATTGAATTTTATATTTTTTTTTTGAATTTTTTTGCTATTTTTTAGAGAGGTATGAAAATCACAAGTTTTGTTGGTTTAGAAACCGTTTGATTAGCAACTTTTCTACCTCTTTAAAAAATAGCAAACAATTTCAAAAAATATAAAATTCAATCTCCAAGTAGATTTTAATATGTAGATCATGTTGAACGGTTCGGATCGGTCGTTGGAATTTTAAATTGAAAATAATAGATGTGGAGCACGAGCGATTTGGTGCTTCATGGAGCACCCTAGCCTTTCTATATATATATATATATATGAGTTAGGCTATGGTACTTACGTAAGCACCAAGCTCTATCGTACTTACGATCATATCTCGAGTATCAAAATGCAAATGGACGATCTGAACCGTTGAAAATTTTGTCCATACTAAAATCTACATGGAAACCAATTTTTTTTTTTTTGCAATGTTTTACTATTTTATCAGATGGGTAGAATATTGAGTAATCTGATGATATACAGACCTCAAATTAAACCAATTTCTACCCATTCGATAAATTAGAAAAACAAATTGCAAAAAATAAAAAATTTGGTTTCCAAGTAGATTTTAGTATGAACAATATTTTCAATGGTTTGGATCAGTCATTTGTATTTTGATATTCGAGATATGATCGTAAGTACGATGGAGCTTGGTGCTTACGTAAGTACCGTAGCCTGACTATATATATATATATATCACGATTATGGTAATATGCATATGACACCCCCTTCTAACTTACGTGGTTATGTATTTTCTCAATAAATTGAAGTTTAAGTTGCTCAATAAATTTTTAATATCAACATCTTGTAGAAAATCATATTTCTCGATTTTTAGAGCTTTTTTGCTATTTGTAAATATTTTGTAAAAACATTTCAGATTTAATATTAAAAAGTGTCATTTTATGCGTTGTTTTTAAAACATATTTAAAACATATTAAGAAAGGTCCAAAAAATACAAAATTTAATTTTCTACAAGATTTTGATATGAAGAATTGATTGAGTAACTTAAATCTCAATTTGTTGAGCAAATTAAACATGCATAGCCGCATGGGACGAAATGAGGTGTGTTATGCATATTACCATAATCTTGATCTCTCTCTATATATAGCAAGACTATGATAATATGCATAGGATACACATCCTTTCATCTTATGCATATATTGACCATCAAATGCATGTCAAGATTCGTCAAAATTAAAAAAGGAAGCATAATCGAGAAAGACAACAAAATCGAGAGAGGAGATAGAGAGCTAAAAGTAATTTTTTAATTTTGGCACAAATCTTGACAAGGGTCCGATGGTAAAAAATTGCATAGGATGAAAGAGTGTGTCATATGCATGTTACCATAAACTTGCTATATATATATATATATATATATATAGAGAGAGAGAGAGAGAGAAGGGATCAAAAGCCTCCTTTTTTGTAGCCTCCGGTAGCCTTCGCCATCAAAACCAATGAAAATGACTGATCCGGACCATTGAAAATATTCTTCATACTAACGTAGACTTGGAGATTAAATTTTACATTTTTTGGAATTTTTTTACTAATTTATCAGATGGGTTGAAAATTGAATGTATGTAGATCGTTAGATAAATAAATTTTCAACCCCTCCGATAAAATAGTAAAAAAATTCAAAAAAATGTAAAATTTGGTCTCCAAGTCTACATCAGTATGGAGAATGTTTTCAATAGTTCGGATCAACTATTTTCATTGGCTTTGATGGCGGAGGCTACTGGAGGCTAGAAAAAGGAGGCTACGGATCCCTTCTCATATATATATATATATATATAGCAAGGCTAAAATAATATGCATATGACACTCCATACTGTCCTATACATATATATAGCTCAATAAATAGAAATTCTTTATATCAATATATAGTAGGAAAACAAATTTCGTGATTTTTAGAGCTCTCTTGCTATTTTTAAATATTTTTTAAGAACAATCCAGATTTAATACTACAAATCCAGATTTAAGAACAATCCAGATTTAATATGCATATGACACTCCATACTGTCCTATACATATATATAGCTCAATAAATAGAAATTCTTTATATCAATATATAGTAGGAAAACAAATTTCGTGATTTTTAGAGCTCTCTTGCTATTTTTAAATATTTTTTAAGAACAATCCAGATTTAATACTACAAAAGTGCAATTTCTGAGCTGTTTTTAAAAAAAATTATTTAAAAAATAACAAGAAAGTTCTAAAAATTACGAAATCTGATTTCCTACAAGATTTTGATATAAAGAATTTATTGAGCAACTTAAATCTCAACATATTGGGCAAATTAAACATGCATAACCGCATAGTACATAAGGTGGTGTATTATGCATATTATTTTAGCTTTTCTCTCTATATATATATATGTGTGTGTGTGTGTGTGTGTGTAGTTGTGCTATCAGCCTATCATGCTTTGCAAAGCCCGACAAAATATGCACTTTGGGATTGTGGATCATCGCGCTTTGTGATTTGTGCCAACATGACGATCAAAGAAAATTAGTTCTTTGATCACCATGTTAGCACAAATCACAAAGCGCGATCCAATGGTCCACAATCGTAAAGCGTGTATTTTGTCGCACTTTACAAAATATAGTAGCACAATTCTATATATATATATATATATACAAAATTAGTTCCATATGTCAAAATATGAATGGAGTTATGCTACTCGCCAAGGAAATTTGCAGGTTACTCGATAGTATCCGCTTTGGACAACAAATATTTATTTAAAATTAATTAATTGAAAAGTAATTCATATTTATTAATTCATTTAGTATAAAGTCGAAATGACACTACAGGTCTCAATCACACGCGAGAACTGGCTACGATAAATGGTTCAATCGAATAGAAACAAAGATGAAACAAATAACATACTAAGTAGAAAAATACAAAAAATTTCGGAATTCTTAACATATTGAAAATTTCATTAAACAAAATATAATCTCTTACAAATGACTATGATTTCTTTTATATAGGACATGTGCCTTAGTCCATAAGGAAGCAATAAATGAAATAAAGAAAGCAAATAACTGATTAATTATGTAAATAAATCGTAATTAACTGCTAAGAAAATAAAGGCAGAAAAAAGAAAATTAATCTAGATAACTTGGAGGCCACGCAAATGAATCTTGAAGATAAATCTTCGTAAGATCCAAAAAAGAAGAAAATCTATTCAAAATGAAGTTAGGCTCGAAATCGTATGAGCTAACTATGTTGTGAAATTTCAAGTACCATTGTCGAGATGCTTGTTTGAGCCCATAAACATATTTCTTGAGTCGGCACGTCATGGACTTTTGATCAACGATCACAAAGTTTTCTGGTCGCTTCATATAGATTGTTTCATCAATGTCACCATTAAGAAACACTTTCTTTACATCCATTTGAATCTGAATCAGAGTTGCTGGTCTACGTCATACTCGCCGGGTTGATGAAAAACTTGACTTCAAGCTTGTGTTGGAATTGAGACGTCAATTCCAATAAATTAAGTTTGGACTACGTGTTATATGATTACTACATTCATGTACTGTCACCAATATTACGAGGAGTAATATGTGGAAATGTCGTAAAGGTGATTAATTCAATATTCGGCATTATATGTATTTCACAAAGATTTTGGACACGAATGCATATAGAACTAAAGTAAATTGATTATAATTATTAATGGATTGATTATGATAAAACTATATATGGGTGTTAGTGTAAAGTCAGAAATATTGTTTGCACTAAATCCAACTTAATTTGGATCAAAGTCCAAGCAAAACAACACAAACGGAGATCTATTGCGACTGCAATAAGACTACTTGCGGTCGCAATACAGTAAGTTAAGTTTGGCAATAAAATCTGCTATTTTGGCATGATTGATTGCGATTGCAAATGATCCCATTGCGACTGCAAGAGACTTGGTAGAAAATTGCCAAGTCTATTGCCACCGTAATGAGATTCATTGCGGTCGGAAGAGACCTGCTGTAAGGCATGTTTTGACTGCCTAAATTTAACGTTATCTTTCTGATTGGATATTTTAGCTTTTGTACCAAATTCGTGGAAATATTTGTAGCACTAAATATTAGAATTTGGAAGAGAATTAGAGAGAATATAATTTCAAATATTCACAATATATTTGATAATTAATTTGGCATCTTCCAAGATACAGTTTCATCCCTATAAAAGGTCTCGAGTCTCCAAGCGTTAGGGGTAATGTTTTTCAGTAGAAATTATACTGTTGTTAGGGCACATGAGTTGTGCATAGCCAATCAAATACTACTCCATAAAGAATTGGTACTCTGTCGAGACGTTCGTGCTCGTTGGAGAAAAGAAAGGAAACCTCGAATCCCTTGGAAGGACTCGTCGGGAAAACACGACATGAAGGCTCTTCCGCGAATCGAAAGTCATCTTCGCCGTTGATCAAGTGAAGAAAAAAGACAACAAAAGGAGATGAAAAGTAAGTAAATTATTCCGCTTCCGCTATGTTATTATATTCATGTCGTAACGGAGAATTTTAATTGAATTGCAATTGTTTAGATTAGGGAAAAGGTTTTGATATTGTACCCTAATTGAATTGCACCAAAATTGAAAAGTCCAACAAGTGGTATCAGAGCCAACTCCGTTGCGCATGTTTGAAATTTTGATTTTCTGGATTTATCGAATTTTAATTGTTGCAATTTTGGTTTACTTTCTTGAATTTGTTAAATAATTGTTTTGGAATATTTTTCAACTAAAATTTGAATTTTGTCAAATTCCTCGCTTTTAATGCGAAATAGATATTGATATTATTCAAATTTTATGTTTATTGATATTTAAAATAATTATTTGTACAAATTAAGTTGATTTTAAGAAATAAATGCAATAATTTTAGTGATAAATTCGAAAAAATTTATTTCCAGAATAGTTTATTTCCAAAACATAGCCAATTTGAACTAAAACAAGGTCTCTTGCGACCGCAATGAATTTAGGGCAAGTTCTCTATTTCTGGAAATGCAAAATTGAATTGTACAGTTGTATAGCGGCCGCAATGAACTTCATTGCGGCCACAAGACACTAGGTTTTGTGCTCTATTGTGGGAAAAATCAATTAAACTGAGAGGGAACTGATTTATGGGTTGCTAGGTTCACTAAAATTGAACTGACAGGTTGTATTGCAGCCTTAACCCAATCCATTACGCCCGCAACAAAGTGAAATTTGTGTTGTTTTCTGGAAATTCCAGAGAACAGATTTGAAATGACAGGATTTCTTGCGGCCGCAATGACTTTGGAAAATGGTACAAACATTGAACTGACAGGTTTATTGTGTCATTTTTCCAAAAAATTAATTTTCTGTTAATTGGGAGTAGCTGTAAATTAATTGTAATTTAGGATATATATATATATATAATTACAATTAATTTTGCTACAAAATTACTACTATTTTATCTTAATATATAATTTGGCTAATATCTATAATTAGTATAAATGCTAATAAAAGCAAAGAAAAAGTGCTAAATTCTAAAAGGATTCAATTAAGATTAAAATGTGGTATTGACAAATATTTAGTAATTTTCTAAAGGTTATAGTAAATAATAAATATGTTTAAAAGTTTATATTTTGTAAAATATATGTATATATGTATTTTTATTAACAAATAGAAAAATTGGAAAATTCTAATTTAAAACCCTTATTAGTTGATAATACAATATATGTATATTATGGACGAGTAGTTCCTTTTTAGGATACGTCCAATGTAGACTTTTGCACTATTTTAATCTATTTAAAGAAAATTAGGAATACATGCCGCATCTTGTTAAACGATCGAGTTCGCTTCCGAACATCGTCGCTAAAGTTACAAACAAAATGTCCCATGAAAGTTAAAAGGACGTGCATTAGCAACATATTCTTAATTTCTCTATTCGGAGGATTAGTACATTAAGTAGTTGCTAATACACATAAATTAAGGTGCATAAAGAAAAGTAATGAAAAACTGCGTACTAGTGATGTCTAGAAAAACATTTGAGCTTGGTACTTAAGTAGTCCGCTTGTGACTCACCTCCCTCTCTTGACTGGCCTGGTCACTAGTACGTAGGTATGCCAATGAGACCCATCGGCAAGAGCGGCAAAATGGCTCATTTGTACTTGTGCATAACACCAAAATACCTAAGAGTATTGACCGCTCCCATCGGGGCCTCATGTTGGATAGTATTGTCGATTAAAATGAAAGTAATGGAGTCATTCTAGATTTCTTTTGTTCAAGGCCTTTAAATAGACTCATAAATTGTAATTAAGGAACGTGACGCATAAACTGATACTTCTCTTGTTTTTTCTAAAATTTTCTAGACAATTTGGCAATGATGAATCAAATTTCGTCCCTAACTGGGGCAAATTTTAAGCTATGGGAATCAAAACTTAGATTATTTCTGGAGATGATGAAGTATGATCAAACATTAAGTTATGACCGCCCCTGCCAGCTGGAAAGGAATCCACCGCTTCTGAAAAGGCCAACATGGAGGATTGAGACCATAACGACAGGATGTGTCTTATGATCATGAAAATGACAATTCATGAAACTCTCCAAGATTGTGTATCTGATCAAGATTATGGCGCTAAGAAGTACCTTAGTGCTTTAGAGGAGAAGTTTGTCGTGAGGAAAAGGACACAAACACGTACACTCATGACCAAACGTCACACTCTGAAGTACAAGGGGAAAACTGGAATTAGGGAGCACATCACTGAAATGATCAAGCTCCAACGTGCGCTTCTCTTGCACGAGTTCAATTTCTTTCATGATCTTCTCATTGAGTACATCTTCATGTCTCTTCCTCCATCATTTAGTCAATTTTGTATGACTTACAACTGTCTGAAGGAAAAATGGACAGTGACTGAGCTTGAAGCTCAGCTGGTATAAGAGGAGGAAAAGTAGAAGTTGGCCAAGGAAGAGGAGGCTAATGTTGTAATACCTAATCCTAAGAAAGGTAAGCGCAAGAACAATAAGGGAAAATAGCCCATTAAGGAAGCTGCAGACAAGAAGCAGAAGGTTGACAATACTCCCGAGAAATCGAGAGATAAGGTGATTTGTCACTTTTGCAAGAAGGACACATCAAGATACATCGTACCAACTATGCTTCGTGGTTGAAAAAAGGTTTGTGGCATGGCTTAGTTTGTTCTGAAGTGAATTTAAGTACATTACCAAAATATACTTGGTGGTTAGACTCAGGTGCAACTTATAACATCAGTATATCTATGTAGAGTTGCCTAAACCTTCGAAAGCCAAATCAAGCTAAACACTACATTTATGTGGGAGATGGCAGGAAGGTTGAAGTTGAAGGCATAGGAAAATTTAGATTGTTGTGTGGAACTGGATTTTATTTGTATTTTGATGCATTAGTGATTCCATCATTTCGAATGAACCTAATTTCTATTTCCTATTTGGACAAGAATGGTTTTGTATGTTCATTTGGTAATGAAAATTTCAATTTGTTTCAAAATTCAAAACAAGTTGCTTCTGGTTCTTTATCTTCTTATGACAATATTTATTTTCTTGAAATTGACAAGAAGCACTATGTATTGATACTAGAAAGCGTAAATTAACTAATGAGAATTCAACGACATTATAGCACAGATGTTTGGGACATATTTCTATGCAAAGAATCCAACGACTTGTGTCTAATGATATTCTCACACCTTTAGACTTTGCAAATTTCAAAGAATGTGTAAATTATATAAAGGAAAAACAAACTAATAAATGCAAGTATGATGCCAAATGGTGTAATGATCTCTTATAATTGATACATATCGACGTCTGTGGTCCTTTTTCAAAGGCTACAAGAAATGGTCAACGGTATTTTATCACATTCATAGATGATCATTCAAGGTATGGAGTATGGACACATCTACTTGATTAAAGAAAAGGCTGAAGCACTAGACGTGTTCTAAAGTTATAAAGCGGAAGTTAAGTTACAACTTAACACATGCATTAAAGCCCTCAGATCTGATCGTGGTGGTGAATACTACGACAGATATGACGGGTCGGGAGAACAACGTCCGGAACCCTTCGCAAAATTCTTAGAGGAGTGCGGGATTGTGCCACAATATACATTTCCATGCTCGTCTGCAATGAATGGTGTTGCTGAAAGGCGCAATTGCACCCTCAAAGACATGGTGAGAAGTATGACTGATCGTACAATTCTACCAGAAAGTTTGTGGGGAGAAGCCTTGAAATCTGCAGCTTATATACTCAACAGAGTTCTAACTAAAACAACTAATAAAACCCCATTTGAAATTTATCTTGGACGCAAGCCTAGTCTAAATCATTTTCGGATTTGGGGATGTCCAGAGGAAGCAAGGCCTTATAGGCCGACAAAAAAAAATGGATGAAATAACTGTTAGTTGCTATTTTGTTGGATAACCTGAAAGATCTAGACGATATAAATTCTATAATCCAACAGAACATACGATATTCGAGTCAGGAAATGCAAAGTTTTTTTAGGATAATGAGTTTGTGCTTTACATTCATTTGGTGGAGCTCCAAATTGTAATGCGCTACCAGTGCCAATATGATTCTTAACGAATCTTTCGATGAAACTGGAGAGAATGTTTCATTGTAATCAATGCCTTCTTTCTGTGTCAAATCCTTAGCGACAAGACGTGCTTTATATTTTTCAACATTGCCTTTAGAATCTCATTTGGTTTTGAAAATCCACTTGCAACCAACGGTTTTCTTGTCCTTAGGCAATTGAACAATATTCCACACATCATTGTCATTCATTGATTTCATCTCTTCATTCATCGCATCGATCCACTTATGAGAGTTAAAACTTTTCATATCTTGTTTGATATCTCTTGGGTCATTTTCAAACATGCTTATTTCAAATTTATGTTCTTGAAGATAAGCAAATCTTTCAATATATCTGTTCTCTCTAGTGGATCTTCTTATTTGTATCGGTTCTGTATTTTCTTGAGGAACAGTTTCATGAACATCATTACCAACTTCCTGATCTCTCACATGCTCAGGGCCATTGACATCGTCCATGACAACGTCGTTATTTGGGATAGATTCGGGTCCATTTGTGTTCATGTCATCCTGCGAAACTTGAGTATAGAGTGTAGTTTGTCTATTGACATGAGATGCATTTTTAGGATTTTTTAATTAAGAAATCATAAAAATATGATTAGTGGTAAAAACATGAATTAGTAGTGTTTTTAAGTGGCATTTTAGCAAGAGGAGGTTTTTGGATGGCAAAAAAATAAATTGGGTGTTTTTGATGGCAAAAACACGATTTTCCCCTGTTTTTTTCTATATGTCAAACTGAACTTAGCGTCGAGTAAATAAATTTACAAATCAATTAAAACTTCTGACAGTTCGAACTAAAAGCTTCTATCATCACGTAGTCTAGAGTTTTCAAGATCGAACTAAAACTCTTTTGCCAATTTCAGCAAGCAAGTACTTAAGAACAATTGAGAATTTCACAAACCAACAAAGAGCTAGAATAGTAAAAAAAGAGATTAAAGAGCAACAACAATCAAGAGAATTCAAGAACATGCGATATAACGTGATTTGGTCTACAAACAAATTAGACCTACATGCACGGGACTCCCTAAAGTAAAACTTTCTTCCGGAACCGATTCCACTAAGAATTAAGTGTTTTTTACAATTACAGAACCAATATTTGGTTTCTTCTAAACAAGCAAACCAATCTTTGATTCCTATAACAATGTAAGGGGCTACACCACTCAACATGGTAAACAGCCCGATTGACAATCAAGGACAAGGATGCATTACTTGGCAACATAAATGTAGTGCACCAAAGACTAGAAACTAGCAAAAGAAAAGTTTTCTGATTGATAATTAGACTATGAAAGCTATCATAATTCTCTCAAGTTTAGATAGTTGTAGGAGAAGGCTTTGTTGCTCCTTCTGGTGCTCAATTTGATGCTTGAAAGCTTGTGGAGATTTCAGATATCTTCCTGGTTTGTATCCCCTTCATATATATAGGCTGAGCACTTCTTGGAGTCTTGAAGTCGTGGAAATAGCCTAAAGCGTTACACAGTCTAGTGACGCGTTATGGAATCTGTTACAGTGGGTTGGCACCTTTCCAGAATTGCCATTATGTGTATCTTTGACTGTCTTTTGGGCCATCTTGAGCAGAAATATGTTACAACGGGTTGGGAACTCGTTATAATGAGTGGCAAGGCATTATGACGTGTCTCTGGAGCGCTACAGTAACGCATGGCTCTGTAAAACACCTTCTCTGTTCAGCTCTTCTCCTTCTAATCCATTGTGAGGGTTGGGCACCTGTTATGACGGATTGCTGACCTGTTATGATGGGTTTGTGAAGCGTTACAGCAACGCTAGACTCTGTGAAGTCATCTCTTGATGTCTTGAGCATGTCTTGACTTGTGTTAAGCATGTTTGAGCCTTTGCAACATCATGTTGTACATGTGTTAACCTGCATCTTAACAAAACTTGATTATGAAAGGTTAGTACTGATTTGTTTTGCAAATTGTCAAATAAGATATGAGTTTAATCCAACAGAAATATATTGGCAACAAAAATCCAAGCTTAAATGGCACCTTGAAGGTGATAAAAATACTAAATTCTTTAATTCAGTAGCAAACTCTAGGAGGAAACAATATCTGATATTGCCTCTAGAAATAGACAATTAGATTGAATATAATCTCAAGAGATTAAAAAGATATGTTACTAGTTTTTATAGAAATCTCTTAGAGGAAAAAAGAGGATCCCTCAAGACACATTAGCTAATTGACTGAACAGACGAAGTACACTAATTGCGAAAAGACCAAAACAGCACCAGAGGCATCTTGTACCAGCAGAAGTAACAACAACTCTTCAATACAAAATATCTGATTAGTGCTTCAACAGCTAAAGTAACAACAACTCTCGAATACAAAATGTCACCCATAATCCTAACTACAAAATCTTGTACCAGCAAAAAATTCAAAAAGTACAACAACTCTCCAGTCTCAATTTGTTGTACCAGCAGAAATCTTGTACCAGCAGCATCCTCATCCCTCTTGTATCGGTCCTTAATGACTTCTTTGCCTAAACAACAATTACAGCAGAAACAACAAAAGATTAAATGAATTTTCAACATAAATATTATAAATTGTAGCACCGACAGAAGAGAACTAAATGAATTTTCAGCAGATACCTCTTGCAGCACCAACAGGGGTAGAATCTGTATTTAATTAAAATCTCAATGGTAAAATTGAGGAAACTATCTACATGATGCAACCGGAAAACTTTGTGGTCGACAATCCAAATTCTATGGTGTGCCGACTTAAAAAATCCATTTATGGGCTCAAGTAAGCATCTCGACAATGGTATTTGAAGTTTCACAACATAGTTAGCTCATATGGTTTCGAGTCTAACTTAGTTGACGAATGCATATACCTTAAGTTTTGTGGGAGCAAGTTCACATTTATGATCTTATATGTTGATGACATACTATTGGCAAGCAATGATAAGAACATGTTGCATCAAACCAATAATTTTCTATTTAGAAACTTTGAGATGAAAGATCTTGGTGATGTCTCACTTGTTCTAAGGATAGAAATACTAAGGAACATAATCGAGGGTATTCTGAGACTATCCCAAAGAAATTATATTGATAAAATGCTAAGTATGGCATGAAAGACTGTAAACCAGGTGATACATTCGTGGCTAAGGGAGACAAGTTCAGTCTCGCACAATGCCCCAAAACTAATTCAGAAAGACTTGACATGAAAAACATCCCCTATACATCCATTGTAGGCAGTCTCATGTATGCTCAAGTATGCACGAGATCGGACATAGACTTCTGTCACACCCCGACAGATAGGGCATGACATACCCCGCCACGAATACATGATCATATGTACTCGTAAGGCTAACTACCAAGCATATTCAGACCATTTACAATTCATATTACCATAATACCATAATACCATTTCAAATGTCACAACAACTAGATAGACAAAGTGATATAACGAGAAATGATTTTAACCAACAAATTTTTACAACTATCCATACACGAAAGATAAAGCATGAAACCGGGATTTTCACAAGTATCACAACACAAAAGATGAGTTTAAACCCCGATGCACAAAATATACACATTGATATAGTATTATGATCTATACAAGGTCAAAAGGCCTACACGGCATCTGACTCGTCTCACACATCGAACCCAATACCTGAAAAAAAGGTATAAACCACAGAATGAGAAATGTAATTTTTCAGTGCGATATTTAGTTTCAATTTCGTATTTACAAGAAATCACGTCTCTGAAACTTAATATCCACATTATGCAAAGGTAATGATATAATGATAATATAATAAACGAAAGAACTATCAAACAATAAGATTAGAAAGGGACATAACATGTCTCGAGTTTATATGGTGTCAATCGATTTCTATAATTCAAAATATAATAATATGGGTTTGGTAATTTGGTTTAGATTTCACATCACTGCAATTCACATAATTTCGAGACATTTTTTATTCCAAACAAACACATGTCAAACCATTGACCTAAC
Organism: Eleocharis quinqueflora; assembly: GCA_964058865.1. Classification (NCBI taxonomy): domain Eukaryota; kingdom Viridiplantae; phylum Streptophyta; class Magnoliopsida; order Poales; family Cyperaceae; genus Eleocharis; species Eleocharis quinqueflora. Next base: position 116,161 of record CAXKVX010000109.1, on the reverse strand, counting down.
GTTATTGTTAGGCCCAGGGAAGTAATATAATCCCTATCCCAATCGGTACTGGGCACATAAGGGGACAGTTTATGTATGTGCATAGAGAACCTGTTTTGCGAAGTCAGGTTGCGACCATCGGCCTTCATATATTACTTTTTATTTTTGTTTCCAATTCAGTTTCATTCCAGAAGATCAAATATGGGGGACAAGCATTATAGGTAACCGGACAAAATGATAACTCAATTATGCAATACAAGTAGTCAGTACAATCATGAATGCTGAAATTTCCAAAATATGCAATTTAATCGGATATCAAAATGCAGAATATAATATTTAAATTACAGAAAATAAATCCCATGTAAATTCGAAAATAAAACTACACACCTGACGAGTAGTCACTCGCTGCGTATCGGGTCACTAAACGTCTGTGATCAATCTCTTCTGATCCCCTGTAAATCTACCTAAAATCAAGATGATAAAATATTTTAGTCTTGCTAATATTTCTCTTCTTCTTTTTAAAATTAAACAACATATTTTAATTGGGATTAATTAAGCTAATGAACCAATCAGCACAATTGATTCAGTATATATCAATTGAATGTAACATCAAGGTGCATGTATACATTTAGATTGGTTCTTAACTAGTATGACATTTCAATTAAATTTGGTTAGTATCCTAGATACCTTTCTGATCCGTACAGTGGATCAATTTGATGATTTTCTAAGACAATCTCCTCAAACATCAAGTTACATCATTGCACATGCTAATAAATATCTTTTAATAAAAACCAACTTGATGGAATTAGAGAGAAATTAAGACCATGTATTTTATTTCCTATGTCTCAGCAATTAAGATAATCAAGCATACCTCTTTCATTTACTTTATGTGAACCACGTCAGTGACCCAATCTAATGATGTAACTATTCCTTAAATTTCTTTTCAATTAACTCATTTTCAGATTTAGACTTCATCCTATCAAACAGTCATATGGATCATAAATAAAATTACCATATTAGAGAGGCATGATAAAGAAAACAACTTCTAAGGAAGCACCAATTACGACTAACAATCCTAACCGGCAATTCAATAATGAACAACGCACAAGCCATGACAGCAAAGATTTAGCCCCAATTACCCACACGACATACCTAGCCGGAGAGAAAAGAAGAAGAAAGAAACACGTTCAAGGTCATACCAACAACGGGTCAACATCGAGAATACGTCAGCCAACGATAAGATTATGTTCCACGTCACTGGCCTAGAGCAGAGGTGCAGCGCCTTTGCTTCGTACCAAGTGGGGCCTTGCTGTTGGCGCAGGAAGAATCGAGAAGAAAGAGACCAAATTGGAAATAGAGAGAGTGATAGCCTTATGGAAATTCAAGTGACCTTAATGGATTAGATACACCTAGGAGGCGCAAAGGGGTCTTCTCCTTGTCTTGACTCACCCACGGAAAGAAAAGAAATGAAGAGGCGAGAAGGAACCAGATGAGCACAAGAATGATCCAAAGAGAAGAAATATGCGTTAATTACAAGGTTTAATTTGACTTTTTTGCAAATAACTCCTTGTAAAGTTTCAAATTTGTAGAAAGACCCTTGGTGCAAAAATAAATTAACCCATACTACAACAATTTGTTATATATATTTTTTATTTTTTTTATTTAATGTAACAACTTCATTATGAGAATACTAGGGCGATACTTGAGTAACCCAGGAATGAAGCACTGGAAAGCAGCGAAGATGGTGCTGAGGTACCTGAAGAAAACAAGAGACTATATGCTCACATATCGTAGATCGGAAAAGCTCGAGGTCATTGGATATATCGATTCTGATTTTGGAGGCTGCGCAGATAGCATGAAGTTGACATTAGGATACATCTACATGATGGCAGGTGGCGCTGTATCGTGGAAGAGTGCTAAATAGACACTCATAGCACCTTGTACTATGGCGGCCGAGTTCATTGCATGCTACGAAACCTCTAACCATGGCGTGTGGCTCATAAATTTTGTCACTAGGCTGTAGGTGGTTCCTACCATCAAGAGGCCACTTATGTTGAGTGTGACAACAATTCAACCGTACTCTATGTGACAAACAACAGAAGTTCGACCAAGTCTAAGTACATAAACATCAAGTTTCTGGAAGTAAAAGAAAGAGTACAGAACAATGAGTTGAAGGTGGAACATATTGGTACAGACTCCATGATTGCAGATCCCCTTATAAAAGCACTACCACCCAAGAAGTTTCATGAGCATGTTGCTCATATGGACGTAGTACCTATGTTAGGATAGTTTAGGGAAAATGTGGGAGTTTGATTTTATTTTTAAAGTTCCATACTATGTAATTTGTAACAAGTTTTTAAATATGCAAATTATATTTTGAATCTCATTGTGTTCTTTCTTTAAAGTTTTGACCTTACTAAAGTAAAGAAATAAATGGTGACCCGTTCGAAAATAGGCACGTAAAATCACACTCTCGTATAATTTCTGAACTATATGACCAAAGTCTAATCACGTCATCCAGAAGTACTTGGTACTGTGATTTACATCGATAAAGCCATGAAGAAAATGTGGTGACTATCGTTTAAGTCTTGTGCTGGTATAATTGGTGGACCGAATTGTTTAAGAGATAGGAACAAAAAGACATAAAAGTTTAAAGTGATCTGGCCTGATCCAAGACATATGTAATCAAATAGACCACACTTGTCCACGTGAGAGATTTTTGGAATTAAGACATCAATTCCAATAAATTAAGTTTGGACTACATATTATATGATTACTACATGTCATGTACTATCACCAATATTACGAGGAGTAATATGTGGAAAATGTTGTAAAGGTGATTAATTCAATATTCAAGACATTATACGTATTTCACTAAGATTTTGGGCACAAATGCATATAGAACCAAAATTGATTATAATTGTTAATGGACTGATTATGATCAATTAAACTATATATGTGTGTAAGTGTAAAGTCAGAAATATTATTTGGGCTAAACCCAACTTAATTTGGATCAAAGCCCAAGCAAAACTGCACAAACAAAGATCTATTGCGCTCGCAATAAGATTGCTTGCTGCCGCAATACAGTAGGGGAAGTTTTGCAATAAAATCTGCTATTTTGGCATGATTGATTGCAGTCGTAAAGAATCTCATTACGACTGCAAGAGACTTGGCAGAAACTTGCCAAGTCTATTGCCACCGAAATGAGATTCATTGCGGCCGCAAGAGACCTACTGTAAGGCATGTTTTGACTGCCTAGATTTACCGTTATCTTTCTGATTTGATATTTTAGCTATTGTACCAAATTCGTGGAAATATTTGCAGCAATAAATATTAGAATTTGGAAGAGAATTGGAGAGAAAATAATTTCAAATATTCACAAAATATTTTGTAATTAATTTGACATCTTTACAAGATACATTTTTATCCTTATAAAAGGTCCCGAGTCTCCAAGCGTTAAGAGTAACATGTTTCAGTAGAAATTATACTGTTGTTAGGGCACATGAGTTGTGCATAGCCAATCAAATACTACTCCATAAAGTATTGGTACTTTGTCGAGACGTTCGTGGTCGTTGGAGAAAAGAAAGACAACCCTGAATCGCTTAGAAGGACTTGTCGAGAAAACACGACATGAAGGCTCTTTCGCAAATCGAAAGTCATCTCCGCCGTTGATCAAGTGAAGAAATGAGACAACAAAAGTAGATGGAAAGTAAGTAAATTATTTCGCTTCCACTATTTTATTTAATTCATATCATAACGGAGAATTTTAATTGAATTGCAATTGTTTAGATTAGGGAAAAGGTTTTGATATTGTACCTTAATTGAATTGCACCAAAATTGAAAAGTCCAACAACTTGGATTTACTAGCTTTGGTACTTATGACAGTTCGGGAAGTGGTTTGAGTTGTGGAGGTGGTTCAACAATAGACATGATGGGGACATATTCGGAGCATGAACTGATGTAGGTAGTGGTTCAGGCTGGACTAGTCCATAGTTTTCTTCTTCGGGTTCGAACTCAACTAGTCCTTCGTCTCCGTATTTTTGATGAAACTCTTCGAGCTTGAAATACTCGACAACTTCTCGTGAAAATCCTTCAACTTCTCGTGAAAATCCTTCAAACTCGAAGTATTCCATGTCTTCTCATGATTCTCGAGACAACTCTTTGAACTTGAGAAAATATTCAGTATCGACCTCATGTATTCCTTCTCGGCATCTTCGATAAGATAGTCGAGATCATACTCGCAGATCTTCTCATCGGTGCCGTCGAAAACATACTCAGAATCATTATCGTAAATTTCTTCTTCGGAATCAGGCTCAGGATCATCCTCGTGAATCTCTTCCTTGAAAATATGCTCTTCTTCGGGTTCTTGCGCAAACTCTATGTCTTCTTGTAGTTCTCGAGAAAACATTTCAAGTTCAAAAACTTCGCTTATTGAACCCAAAAACTTAATAATAGTGCATTTCGAACTTGAAAAGCCGAAAATCTTGTTGTTAGTGCTCGAGTGCTCGGGATGCTCGCTCGTTAAATTAGAGAGCTTGAGAACCTCATCTTTCGAACATGAGAACTTGAGAACCTCATTTGTCGAATCTGAGAACTCGACAATCTCATTTGTTGAACTCGAGAACTAGAAAACCTCGTGAGAAGTTGGCTCGTCTGTTTTCTCGTCAGGTTTGAGAATTTTCAAAGAGGTTGGTATTTCTACTTGAAGACCATTAGATCAATTTTGGAACCAATCATGAACAAAAGGATTGCTTCGGTCTCGATTGATACTCGTATTTACTCGTTCCTTGATAATATTCATAAGTTGTCTGTGTCGTGGGGGTTTCTTGACGATTGCGTTGGAGTATCGCTTCATTGTTATTTTGCACTTGTTCAAGGAGGGCAATGATGTATGGGTCGACCAGTGGTATGCCTGAGATACTATGGAATTGGTGATTTTGAGGATGATAGGTGGGTGTCGGAGATACACATTAGCACAATGTGGAGGTGGTTGATGATTGGCGGTTGTCAGAGATACAACTTAATGCAAACGCGAAGGTGGTTGTTGAAGTTGCTATGATACCACTTGACGCATTACGGGTCCCAAATTACAATCCCGAAAGAACGGGTTGCAATAAAGGATTTATTGAAATAGAAACAAAGAAGAAACAAATAATATGCTAAGTAGGAAAACACAAAATTCTCGAAATTCTTAACATATCAGAAATTTCAATAAACAAAAGATGATCTCTTACAAAGGTCTAGGATCTCTTTTATAGGAGACATGTGCCTTGGTCCCTAAGAAAGCAATAACCGAAATAGAGAAAACAAATAACTGATTGATTATGTAAATAAATCGTAATTAACTGCTAAGAAAATAAAATGCTGAATAGAGAAATAATCTAAATAACTTGAAAGGCAGACAAAACCATCTTGAAGATAAAATCTTAGTAAGATCCATCAAATCAAAGTATCAGAGTTTGAATCAGAGTAGCTGATCTGCGTCATAAAATGTCAAATGATAGAAAATATATCATCAAAATAAATGTAAACACTTTATTTTATTACTTGGCTTTATGTTTTATGAACTACAAGATTATAGATTTAATTAGTGTGTTTTGCACATCTCTCTTATAAAATTGGATTAAATGATTGAATAAAAAGAAGTTGGATTAAATTATTTTAATTGTATTTTATAACCAATCTGATAGATTCTGATGTTCACAAATTACTTCGATCAGCTAATCCCATTACTTCCAAAACAGTTCTTTAGTATAATGTGATACATCTTACTTTATGATTTATAGTTCAGTTTGTGTTAATAGTTGAAGATTTGCTAGCACGGTTGATGCAAAAATAAAAAAACAATAGAGAAAGCAATTGACAGGAATGGTTCAAATTATCAAATATCATTTTATCTTTTTAGCTTTGTCAGGACTGTATTTTTTAAAGTATATATTAATAAAAATACCTCCAAAATTCAGACAGTCATAGAAATATTTGGAACAACAATACTTTTAAGCTCTTAATACTTCTCAAGTCTTTTCCCTAAAAAAAGATTGGACGATCTTAATCAAAATAAGAACACAGAAAAATCATATCTAAAATTGTAACCAAACATTAATCAAATATATATATTGGCCATCATAATCAAGCCTCTTGAAATTTTGTAGAGATGGAGTGAAAGAGGCCAATTCAAATTCAAATAAAGGATAGGAATTAGGAGGGGAGCTGTCTGGAGAGAGAAATTGGTGGAGAATCAGAGTTGGCGAGTCTCAATCAGACAGGCTGTAAATTAGGAAATAGGGACCCCTTTTTTATTACTAATGCACAAAACATAAGCGAGAATCCAGGCATTCACATATTAATTTATAAATCCTGTGCATCATTTAAGGCTGTTTTGGTTGTTAGAAGCCTTTTTGGGACCAAACACAAATATAATTGCAAAGATTAACATATGCAACTGAAATATATAATATATATATATAAGAATGCTATGGTGCAATACGAAATCAAGATTAGTTTTGACATCACGCTCAAATTTCAAATAAAACAATTTGAAACAATTGATCCAAACCGTCCAGTGTGATCTCTATATTGAAATCTCATTAGAGACCAATTTTTTCATTTTTTTACTATTTTTAAAGTGGTATGAAATTTGTTGATATAATGATTTCTTGACCATCTAATATGGCTGATTATGCACCTTTCTAAAAAATAGTAAAAAATTTCTAAAAAATGAAAAAATGGTTTATAGTAAGATTCCAATATGGAGATCACATTGAACGGTTTGGATCGACCCTTTGAATTTTAAAAATTAAAATTTGAGCGTGATGCCAAAACTAATCTTGGCTTCGTAGTGCACCATAGCATTTATATATATATATGAGCATGGCTAAAATAATATGCATAGTACACCACATAACGTAATATGCATATAGATATAGGTCAATAAATTGAGATTTAAGTTGCTCAATAAATTCTTCATATCAAAATCTTGTAGGAAATAAAGAGAGATAGGCTATGGTGTTTATAGTTGGATTAAACTCATTTCTTGTTTGATAATGTGCAAAACAAATCAGTACTAACCTTGCAAAATTAAGTTTTGGTGAGATGCAAGTTAACACAAGTACACAATGGTGATGCAAAGGCTCAAACATGCATATACAAGTCAAGACATACTCAAAGATATCAAGAACAAGCATATTGGGCCATTCGAGAGTCATGCGTTATCATAACGCATGCCCAACCCGTCACAACGGGTTCAATAGGAGAAGTGTTGAAGCAGTGAAGATTTTCCAGAGGGATGCATTGTTGTAACGCATTAGAGACCGTCACAACGGGTTACTGCTTAAGATGGCCCATAAGTCAGTGGATGAAGCACATAAGGGCATTTTGGAAAGGTGCCAACCCATTATAACAGATTCCATAACGCGTTGTGGAGTTTCTGTAACACATGAGCTCAAAATCAAGACTCCAAGACTTTAAGATGTGCTCAGGCTATATATACATTGGAGATACAAATCTGGAAGACATATGTACCCCCAAGCTTTCAACCATTCAATTGAGCATCAGAAAGAGCATTAGAGCATTCTCCTACAACTGCCGAACTTGAGACCTATGATAGATACAATCATCTAATTGTCGATTCAAGAACATTCTTTCTGGCTAGTTTCTAGCCTTTGGTGCACTACATTTGTATTGTCAAGTAGTATGTCCATGTCCTTGATTGTGTAGTCAATTGGACATTTTGCCTTGTATAGTGGTGTAGCCCCTTGCATAGGTTTAGGAACCTAAGATTGGTTTGTTAGAATTGAAACGCCAATTCTTATAAATAAAGTTTGGACTACGTGTTATATTATTACTACATGTCATATATTGTCGCCTAATATTACGACTAATATATTGATATGCCAGATAATGTGATTAACTGATATACAATGGCATTATACGTATTTCACTAAGATTTTGGGCACGAAAGCATATTGATGTTGATGTAAAGTCAGAAAAAATATTTGGACTAAATCAAACTCAAGTTGGATCAAAGCCCAAGAAAAACAGTCCAAATGCAAGTCTATTATGGCTGCAAGAAGATCCTTTGTGGCCGTAATGGATATATGATATTTGCAGTTAATCTTTTGATTTTTCAGAAGATTGATTGCAGTCGCAATAGCCCTCATTGCGGCCGCAAGAGACTTGGAAGAATTCCTGCCAAGTTTGGAAGCCAAGTCAATTGCAGCCACAATGAGATCCATTGTGACCATAAGAGACCTATTCCAAGGCATGTTTTGACTGCCTAAATTTGCCGTTATCTTTCTGATAGGATATTTTAGGTTTTATATCAAATTCTGTGGAATTATTTATAGAAATAAATAAGAAGATTTAGAAAAGATTTGGAGAGAATATAATTTCATATATTATATGAATATATGATAATTAATTATGTATATTTCCAAGATACGTTAACACCTCTATAAATAGTACTGGGTCTCCATCCACTCTCGGTTATCGACAAGGGCACATGTGATGTGCATAGCCTCTATTTTCTTTCTTCATTAAAAATTACTTCTTGGTTCATTCGTGGCCTTGAAGAATAGATGGGCATTGGGATATGCTTGGATAGGCTCGCTAGCGCATCGTTCCAAGCTTTTGCACCTCCATCACCAAGGACTCTGTTGGAAGATCAAGTGTACAAGGGAGACCGTAAGAGTGGAAGGTAAGTATTGCTTCCTTTGTCATTTGGTTTTATTTCAGACAATTAAGCACAGAGGTCGGTCCTGTTTAGAACTGCAATTCTTTAGTCGTAATTTAGGTTTTGTGGCTCTAACCTAAATGAAATTGCACCAACATGGTTTGCTTATTGAGAAGAAACCAAAGATAGGTTGTGCAATTGTAAAGAACACTTATTGCTTAGTGGAATCGATCCCAGAAGGAAGTTTTGGTTTCGGTAGTTCCGTAGATGTAAGCCTAGTTTATTTGTAGGTCCAACCACGTTATATTATGTGTCCTTGTGTTCTCTTGATCTCTCTTGCTCTTTACTATCTCTCTTTATTATACTTGCACTTTGTTATTTTGATTTGCTCAATTGCTCTTAGTACTTGCTTGCTGAAATTTTAGCTAGGTGATTAAGGTCTAAAAGCTTAAATTGTAATTGTTATAAATGCTTTTGCACTAGCACTTGACCTTAGGACTCCCAAACATTCTAACAATTGGTATCAAAGCACACATGTTCATATCTAGCTACTTTGATCATCATGAGTTCTAACACAAGTATGGTTGAACCTCAAAGCTTGTACGAAATGGAAATTTTGAATTTTGAAAAAAGACAATGCAAGAATACTTAAGTGGAATGATCTCCTTTATACACTTGATAAAGAAATCTTTTATGCCACTAAAGATTCACCTTCTAGGACTTTAGACAATAGTTATGCTTCTTATCTCATTTTGAATTTTGTAGATGAGTTTGTTGGCTCAAACATTCCTTGAATTTGTTGATTTGCAAAACTATTTGAATTTTACCATTTGTGTTTTTTAGAATGTTTGTAGGACATTTAAGCAAATGCACAAAGAAACACAAGAGATGATCAAGGATGACCTAAGAGCAAGATTAAAAGATCAAGATCAAGATGAAGAATTGCTTAGGTCAATTAGATTTTAGTTTATTTAAATTTGAGATTTAAAAGAGCAAGAAAATATAAACCAAACTGGCCAAACCACACCTCGGCATCATAACATTATAACGCTAGATAACATATTTTCAAAATGAATTTAAAAATAGATAAAAGCCAAACCAATGGTCAAGACATCTAAATTACATCTTAAATATTATTAAAGATTGTCAAGATGAATTTTATTTGATAAAAAATATTGTTTTGATTAGTAACAAAATATTCAAACTAGAATTTTCAAAAAGTTGACATTATAACGCCTAAAATACCGTTATAACGTTAAATGATTTCAAAACAAAATATTCAAACTCGTGTATATTGAGATTAAGCCAAATGAATAAAATTATGGTATGGTATAGGGTTAACAGCCCAAGGTATTAAACAAATAATATTTCACAAAAATCAAAGAGATTCATTAAAGTTTAGAGAAAATATCACAGGATGATACAAACAAATGCAAGGGAAGTATATTGCAAAAAGTTTATAACATTATAACGCTAAAAAAATTTCAGCAAGGAAAAATGTTCAGTTGTTCATCTGGGTCATTAAGGCATAGCGTTATAACGCTATAGTTAGCGTTATAACGCTAGACAAAATTTTCAACTGTAAAATTATTTGTCCTGACCTGACATAGCATTATAATGGTACATTTAATGCATAACTTAGCGTTATAACGCTATATAAAAATTGCAGAATTAAAATCCAACGATCAAATTATTTGTCCTCATCCTAGATAGCGTTATAACGCTAAGATTTGTACATGAGATAGCGTTATAATGCTAGACATCACAGAATTGCTTTTTGGCCAAATTTGAACCATATTTAAACCATTCTTCTCCTACAATTGGAGCTGTTGTACTATTCATTCAACACCATTACCAACAACCTTGTTTGTGCTCTTTGAGCTTTAATCCCATAGCCAAATCTTTGCTCTAATCACAAGTTTAATTAGCTAAATCTAATCTAGGGATTATAGAGATTTTGTTTGTTTGAGTGATTAGCTTTGATTCTTTCATTATCTATTCTATTTGAGTGGGATTAGTTGTCTTGAGCTCCACCGGTATGTGTAAGTGAGCTCAAGATAGTCAACTCGATTCTCCACCGGCGTGTGTAAGCGAGATAGAGTTCGACACCGTGATAGGGTTGGTGTGCTCCATCAGTGTGTGTAAGAGAGCCCCAATTCCGAAGTTGTACATTGAACAAGCAATTTTGTTTAGTGGAGCGAACTAGGCTTGTTACCGCAAGAGGCGGGGGCGTCGAGGACCAGGAGACATAGGCGAGGTCGTAGTGCAAGCCGAACTCCATCAAGACTTGATTGAGCCACGTTCTTTCCCTTTACTCTCTTTCAATTTAATTGTTATTAATTACATTGTAAAATTGTGAATTGTTGCTTGAATTGCTTAATTAGGAAATTGCTTGTATTGTTGATTTGAATTGCTTGATAGAATTGATTTGTATTGTCTAAATTGGTTGTATTGATCTATTGAGAAATAGCAATTAGGAATTGAGTTTGTGTAAATTTGCAATTAAGTTCTTGTAGTTACCAATCGAACAGAAATTAGTCATAACTTAGACCGCCTAGGTTCTATAGAGTCCATAGGTGAAATTTTTGTTGACTCTAATCTTGCATTTGAGATGTGGCATATATTGTGTAATACATTCAATAATGTCATTTCTTCTAACATGTGTGATTTGAGTGTAGTGGATCACAAGGATGAATCCAAAACCATCTTAGAGAAAGAAAATGATATCATTTCGCAAGAGCAAGCTTTAGAAGACAAATCAAAAGAATGATTGGATGATGAAGTGACTTGATTCTTCACCAAAGTTGATGAGGAATACCTTGAAGAAAGGGAAATCATAACCACATCTTCATCATACACACAAGGAGACGTAAATCTAAACTCAAACCATTAACTAAAACACCACGAAGAAGCATAGAATATCACTCTAAGTGCATCATTTGCGGGTACTTCATTTATGAGCAGTGAACAATCCAAAAAACATCACAATGCATCTTATTTATGAGCAGTGAACAATCCAAGTACGATAAATATTTCTGCTCTGAGTACTTTATTTGTGGGTTGTAGCCACTCAAGAAAATACCACAAAGTATCTTATCCTACGACAAGAAGTGTTTCTGATCTGAGTACTACATTTATGGTTGTAAGCTTTCAAGAAAACACCGCAAAGCATCTTATCCTACTATGAGAAGTGTTATCTTATACGAGTACTTCATTTATGGGTGGTGACCATTCAAGAAAACACAACAAAGCATGTTATCCAACTACGAGAAGTGTTTCTAATCAGAGTACTTCATTTATGGGTGGTAATCTTTCAAGAAAACAACACAAAGCATCATATCGTACTATGAGAAGTGTTTCTGATCCGAGTACTCCATATATGGGTAAACTTTCATGAAAACTTTACAAAACATCATAGTCTACTACGAGAAGTGTTTCTTCTTTGAGTACTTCATTTTATGGTGGTAATCATTCACTGAAACACCACGAAGAAGCATAGAATACCACACTAAGTATTTCATGTCCAGTACTTCATTTATGGGCAATAAACGATCTAGAAAATACAACAAAACATCTTATCCTACCATAAGAAGTGTTTATGATCTGAATACTTCATTTATGTGTGGTAATCTATCAAGAAAACAATTCAAGAAAACACCAAAAAGCATCTTATTCCTCTAAGTGTTTCTGATCGGAGTACATTTATGGGTGATAGCCATTCAAGAAAGCATCACAAAGCATCTTATCCTACGATAAGAAGTGTTTCTGATCTGAGTACTTCATTTATGGTTGTAACCTTTCAAGAAAACACTGCAAAGCATCTTATCCTACTACGGAAAGTGTTTTCTTATACGAGTACTTCATTTATAGCTGGTAACCATTCAGGAAAACAGAACAAAGCATGTTATCCTACCACGAGAAGTGTTTCTGGTCAGAGTACTTCATTTATGAGTGGTAACCTTTCAAGAAAACACTACAAAGCAACAAATCGTACTACGAGAAGTGTTTCTTATCCGAGTATGCAATATAAGGGTAAACTTTCATGAAAACTCCACAAAACATCCTAGCCTACTATGAGAAGTGTTTCTTCTTATAGTACTTCACTTTAGGACGGTAACCATTCCCTAAAACATCACGAATAAGGATAGAATACCACTTTAAGTACTTCATGTCTGGTACTTCATTTATGGGCAGTAAACAATTCAAAAAACACCACAAAGCTTCTTATCCAACTACGATAAATGTTTCTGCTCGGTACTTCATTTATGGCTGGTAACCACTCAATAAAACACCACAAAGCATCTTACCCTATGATAAGAAGTGTTTTTGATCGAGGTACTTCATTTATGGGTTGTAACGTTTCAATAAAACACCACAAAGAATCTTATCCTACTACGAGAAGTGTTTTCTTATATGAGAACTTCATTTGTGGGTGATAACCATTCAAGAAAACACAAAAAACATTTTATCCTACTACGAGAAGTGTTTCTGATAAGACTACTTCGTTTATGGATGGTAACCTTTCACGAAAACACCACAAAGCATCATATCTACTACGAGAAGTGTTTCTGATCTGAGTACTTCATATATGGGTAGACTTTCATGAAAACTCCACAAAACATCATAGCCTATTACGAGAAGTGTTAATTCTTCGATTATATTTTTGTGGATGGTATTCATTAACTAAAACACCATGAAGAAGCATAGAATACCACTCTAAGTACTTCATGTTCGAGTACTTAATTTATGGGCAGTAAACAATCCAGAAAACATCACAAAGTATCTTATCCTACAAAGAGAAGTGTTTCTGATCAGAGTACTCCACATATGGGTAAATTTTCATGAAAACTCCACAAAACATCATAGCCTACTACGTGAAGTGTTTCTTCTTCAAGTACTTCATTTAAGTATGGTAGCCATTCAGTAAACCCCAATTCTGAAGCATAGAATACAATTCTAAGTGCTTCATGTTAGGATACCTCATTAATGGGCAATAATAAATCAGGAAAACACCACAAAACATCTTATCCTACTTAGAGAAGTGTTTCTGATCTGAGTACTTCATTTATGGGTTGTAACCTTTCAAAAAAAACAACACAAAGCATCGTATCCCTCTAAGTGTTTTTTATCGGAGTACATTTATGGGTGGTAGCCACTCAAGAAAACACCACAAAGCATCTTATCCTACTCAAGAAAACACCGCAAAGCATCTTATCCTACTATGAGAAGCATTTTATCATACTACGTGAAGTGTTTCTGATTCGAGTACTCCATATATGGATAAACTTTCATGAAAACTTCACAAAACATCATAGTTTACTACGAGAAGTGTTTCTTCTTTGAGTATTTCATTTTATGGTGGTAACCATTCACTGAAACACCACGAAGAAGCATAAAATACCACTCCAAGTACTTCATGTCCAGTACTTCATTTATGGGCAGTAAACGATCCAGAAAACACCACAAAGCATCTTATCCTACCACGAGAAGTGTTTCTGATCTGAGTACTTCATTTATGGGTGCTAACCTTTCAAGAAAACAACATAAAGCGTCATATCATACTACGAGAAGTGTTTCTGATCCGAGTACTCCATATATGAGTAAACTTTCATGAAAACTCTACAAAACATCATAGTCTACTACGAGAAGTGTTTCTTCATTGAGTACATCATTTTATGGTGGTAACCATTCACTGAAACACCACGAAGAAGCATAGAATACCACTCTATGTATTTCATATCCAGTACTTCATTCAGTAAACGATCCAGAAAACACCACAAAGCATCTTATCCAACCACGAGAAGTGTTTCTGATCTTAGTACTTCATTTATGGGTGGTAATCTTTAAAGAAAACAACACAAAGCATCTTATCCCTCTAAGTGTTTCTGATTGGAGTACATTTATGGGTGGTAGCCACTCAAGAAAACACCACAAAGCATCTTATCATACGACGTGAGGTGTTTCTGTTCTGAGTACTTCATTTATGGTTGTAACCTTTCAAGAAAACACCGCAAAGTATTTTATCCTACTACGGGAAGTGTATTCTTATACGAGTACTTCATTTATAGGTGGTAACCATTCAAGAAAACAGAACAAGACATGTTATCCTACTACGATAAGTGTTTCTGGTCAGGGTACTTTATTTATGAGTGGTAACTTTTCAAGAAAACACTACAAAGCAACAAATCATACTATGAGAAGTTTTTCTAATTCGAGTACGTCATATATGGGTAAACTTTCGTGAAAACTCCACAAAACATCATAGCCTACTACGAGAAGTGTTTCTTCTTAAAGTACATCATTTTAGGAAGGTAACCATTCCCTAAAACAACACAAAGAAGGATAGAATACCACTTCAAGTACTTCATGTCTGGTACTTCATTTATGGGCAGTAAACAATTCAGAAAACACCACAAAACATCTTATCCTACCACGAGAAGTGTTTCTGATCTGAGTACTTCATTTATTTGTGGTAACCATTCAAGAAAACACCAAAAAGCATCATATCCTATGATAAGAAGTGTTTTTGATCGAGATACTTCAATTATGGATTATAACGTTTCAATAAAACACCACAAAGAATCTTATCGTACTACGAGAAGTATTTTCTTATATGAGTACTTCATTTATGGGTTGTAACCACCACAAAGCATGTTATCCTACTACGAGAAGTGTTTATGATCAGAATACATCATTTATGGGTGGTAACATTTCAAGAAAACACCAAAAAGCATCTTATCCCTCTAAGTGTTTCTCATCGGAGTACATTTATGGGTGATAGTCACTTAAGAAAACACCACAAAGCATCTTATCCTACGACAAGAAATGTTTCTGATCTGAGTACTTCATTTATGGTTGAAACTTTTCAAGAAAACACCGCAAAGCATCTTATCCTACTAAGGGAAGTATTTTCTTATACGAGTACTTCATTTATAGGTTGTTACCATTCAAGAAAACAGAACAAAGCATGTTATCCTACTACGGAAAGTGTTTTCTTATACGAGTACTTCATTTATCGGTGGTAACCATTAAAGAAAACAGAACAAAGCATGTTATCCTACCACGAGAAGTGTTTCTGGTAAGAGTACTTCATTTATGAGTGGTAACCTTTCAAGAAAACACTACAAAGCAACAAATCGTACTACGAGAAGTGTTTCTTATCCGAGTACGTCATATAAGGGTAAACTTTCATGAAAACTCCACAAAACATCATAGCCTACTACGAGAAGTGTTTCTTCTTATAGTACTTCACTTTAGGACGGAAACCATTCCCTAAAACATCACGAATAAGGATAAATACCACTATAAGTACTTCATTTCTGGTACTTCATTTATGGGCAGTAAACAATTCAGAAAACACCACAAAGCTTCTTATCCAACTAAGATAAGTGTTTCTGCTCAATACTTCATTTATGGCTGGTAACCACTCAATAAAACATCACAAAGCATCTTACCCTATGATAAGAAGTGTTTTTGATCGAGGTACTTCATTTATGGGTTATAACATTTCAATAAAACACCACAAAGAATCTTATCCTACTACGAGAAGTGTTTTCTTATATGAGAACTTCATTTGTGGGTGATAACCATTCAAGAAAACACACAAACATTTTATCCTACTACGAGAAGTGTTTCTGATAAGAATACTTCGTTTATGGATGGTAACCTTTCACGAAAACACCACAAAGCATCATATCTACTACGAGAAGTGTTTCTGATCTGAGTACTTCATATATGGGTTGACTTTCATGAAAACTCCACAAAACATCATAGCCTACTACGAGAAGTGTTTCTTCTTCGATTATACTTTGTTGGATGGTAATCATTAAAATAGAACACCACGATGAAGCATAGAATACCACTCTAAGTACTTCATGTCCGAGTACTTAATTTATGTGCAGTAAACAATCCAGAAAACATGACAAAGCATTTTATCCTACTACGAGAAGTGTTTCTGATATGAGTACATTTATTTGTGGTAACCATTCAAGAAAGCACCAAAAAGCATCTTATCCTTCTACGAGAAGTGTTTCTGATCAGAGTACTCCATATATGGGTAAATTTTCATGAAAACTCGACAAAACATCATAGCCTACTACGTGAAGTGTTTCTTCTTCAAGTACTTCATTTAAGTGTGGTAGCCATTCAGTAAACCACAAAGAAGAAGCATAGAATACAACTCTATGTGCTTCATGTTCGGGTACCTCATTAATGGGCAATAATCAATCAGGAAAACACAACAAAACATCTTATCCTACTACGAGAAGTGTTTCTGATCTGAGTACTTCATTTATGGGTTGTAACCTTTCAAGAAAACAACACAAAACATCTTATCCCTCTAAGTGTTTTTGATCGGAGTACATTTATGGGTGGTAGCCACTCAAGAAAACACCCCAAAGCATCTTATCCTACGACAAGTAGTGTTTCCGATCTGAGTACTTCATTTATGGTTGTAACCTTTCAAGAAAAAACCGCAAAGCATCTTATCCTACTACAGGAAGTGTTTTCTTATACGAGTAGTTCATTTATAGGTGGTAACCATTCAAGAAAATAGAACAAAGCTTGTTATCCTACTACGAGAAGTTTTTCTGGTCAGAGTACTTCATTTATGAGTGGTAACCTTTCAAGAAAACAATACAAAGCATCATATCATACTACAAGATGTGTTTCTGATCCGAGTATGTCATATATGGGTAAACTTTCATGAAAACTCCACAAAACATCAAAGCCTACTACGAGAAGTGTTTCTTCTTACAGTACTTCATTTTATGATGGTAACCATTCCCTAAAACACTACGAAGAAGGATAAAATACTACTTCAAGTACTTCATGTCTGGTACTTCGTTTATGTGCATTAACAATTCAGAAAACACCACACAGCTTCTTATCCAACTACAATAAGTGTTTCTGCTCTGAGTATCATTTATGGCTGGTAACCACTCAATAAAATACCACAAAGCATCTTATCCTATGATAAGAAGTGTTTCTGCTCTGAGTACTTCATTTATGGGTGGTAGGCACTCAAGAAAACACCACAAAACATCTTATCCTACGACAAGAAGTGTTTCTGATCTAAGTACTTCATTTATGGGTTGTAACGTTTCAATAAAACACCACAAAGCATTTTATCCTACTACGAGAAGTTTTTCTGATCAGAATACTTCATTTATGGATGGTAACCTTTCACGAAAACACCACAAAGCATCATATCTACTACGAGAAGTGTTTTTGATCCGAGTACTTCATATATTGATAAACTTTCATGAAAACTCTACAAAAAACATCATAGCCTACTACGAGAAGTGTTTCTTCTTCGATTATTTCTTTTATGGATGGTAATCATTAACTAAAATACCACGAAGAAGCAAAGAATACCACTCTAAATACTTCATGTCCGAGTACTTAATTTATGGGCAATAAACAATCCAAAAAACATCACAAAGCATCTTATTCTACTACGAGAAGTGTTTCTGATCTGAGTACATTTATTTGTGGTAACCATTCAAGAAAACAACACAAAGCATCATATCCTTCTATGAGAAGTGTTTCTGATCGAAGGACTCCATATATGGGTAAATTTTCATGAAAACTCCACAAAACATCATAGCCTACTACGTGAAGTGTTTCTTCTTCGAGTACTTCATTTAAGTGTGGTAGTCATTCACTATACCACCAAGAAGAAGCATAGAATACAACTCTAAGTGCTTCATTTTCGGGTACCTCATTAACGGGCAACAATCAATCAGGAAAACATCACAAAACATCTCATCCTACTACGAGAAGTGTTTTTGACCTGAGTACTTCATTTGTGGGTTGTAACCACCACAAAGCATGTTATCTTACTACAAGAAGTGTTTCTGATCAAAATACATCATTTATGGGTGGTAACATTTCAAGAAAACACCACAAAGCATCATATTGTACTACGAGAAGTGTTTCTGATCCGAGTACTTCATTTATGGGTAAACTCTCATGCAAACTCCACAAAATATCATAGCCTACTACGAGAAGTGTTTCTTATTCGAGTAACGTTATGACGGGCTTCTCGGGTAATTTTTGGAGGGTCAATACTTAACCAAAATTTTGGTTTTATGTGGTCTGGCGTTATAACGCTAAGTATAGCGTTATAACAGATTTCTGGAGGGTCGGTACTTAGCCAAAATCTTGGTTTTCTGAGGTCTGGCGTTATAACGGATTTCTCGGGTGATTTCTGGAGGATCAATACTTAGCAAAATTTTGGTTTTCTGTGGTCTGGCGTTATAACGCTAAGCGTGGTGTTATAAGGGGTTTCTCAGGTAATTTTGGTTGTGCCTGATTGGAATTTGAGGACCTCTTGCGTTATAACTCTAAAGATGGCATTATAACATCAGAGGCTGGTTTCCTACAGTTTTGCTTCTTTCAACCTCAAATTTAAATATTGTAATGTTACAAATAAACCTATACTTATGCTAATAGATTGTTCTTCATGCTTGAGCTCATCCTTCACATTTTCTTGTCAACTTTCCTTTGATTTTCTTATAATGTTCCTATAAAACAATCTCAAACAAAGAAATTGTGGTAAAATGCAAATTATTTTGCTAATCGATAAATACAAAGAAATTGTTAGTTACAAGATAGCATACCAACGAGTTTCTCTTGAGGCATCTCATTGTCAAGGACAAGGTTGTCAACACACCCTTCATTATACTTAACCATATGAGAGTCGCCCTAACCAATAAACAAATGAGCTTGCCATACCCTCACATCTTGATTGGAATTCTTGTGTACAAAGGTATTGTCATCCCAAACAATCCAAAAGAACCCAATCCAATTATCTACCTATTCGCTAACCTCATCACATTTCTTGGAAAGAAGGGATGGATCAAGAAGAACTTGACTTGGGAACCGAAACTCAAGCCAATGAATGAGTGGATTAAGAGAGATGGAGCTAAACCAAACCAATATATTGATCTGAATGCTCCACAAGTCATGGAGGAGGAACCCTCTTCAAACATATTTTTTGTCAATACCTCTTCTTACATGCCTCCAATGCAATTCAACACCCAAGGAGATCCTTATGACTACTCTCACTACACCTCTTCAACCTCCAATCCAATGCCTCCTTATTACTTGCCAAACGTCGAAGAATTCACCCAAATGTCTCTCAACAAGTATATCACTTATCTTTGTTTGAGAAGCACAACTCGGCTAGAGTGCATGAGAGATTTGACACCCAAAATGAGTTCAACTCCATGGTTCAGACAAATTGGAATCAACAATTTGAAACTTGAAATAATTGTTCCGAACCAACCGGACCCGAAGCACACATGAGAGAGGGGCGTGAGGAGGTTACTCAAGTTAATTCGAATGATGATGATCATGAGAGTAGCGAGGATGCATAATTTAGCTTAGGGTAGAAAATTTAAAATTTGCTATCCTCCTACGAAACTTAAATGTTTAATTTGATACTTGTATGCATGCTTTTCTAAGCACTTGACTTGAACTTTTGAAATGTTTGTTTGCATCTTTTATGTTATATTTGCTTGTTATATTCTCTTAATTATGCTCCTTGATTATTCTTAAAATGGCAAAATTGAATTGTTGCTTGTGCTATAATTCCAAAATTTATGTCATTAAGGAAGAGAAATTGCTTATGACTTGGATTAAAATACATGCTAGAAGGGGAGCAATTGTTTTGAATTGAGCCTTTTGTCATACTTTGCAAAAAGAGAGAGAAATGTTGTGTTGTGCATGAATTATACATATAATTTTGCAAATTGTCAAAAGAAGGAGTTTGTTAGACTCTTCTTTGGTTTGACAATTTACAATACAAATCAGTACTAACCTTGCACAATTGAAGTTTGATAAGTTGCAGGTTTATACATGTACACTTTGATCATGCGAATGTTCAAACATACATGTAGAAGTCAAGACGATCACATTGATATCAAGAGCAAGCAATTTGGGCAAAAGCAAAGTGTTGACAAAGCCATGCGTTATAGTAACGCAAGGAGAACCCGTCAGAACGGGTTTCCAACCCGTCACAAAGGGTTACTAATATGTTGTAACCTATTGAAGAGGAGAAGAGTTAGAAGACATGAGATTTTGGCATATTGACAGAGCCATGCGTTACAGTAACACATTCCAGACCCGTCACAACGAGTTCCTCACCCATCACAACGGATTCATGTCCAGGAGGGCCCAGAAATCAGCCAAAGATGCATTGAAGGGCATTTTGGGAAAGGAGCCAACGCGTTACAACGAATTTTGTAACGGGTTAGGCCAATGCTGTAACGGAAGCAGTGCAAGCCAAGATTTCAAGACTTTCAATATGTGCGTAGCTTATATATACCTTGGGAATTCGAACCAGATCATGCAAGGAAGTTCTCCCCAAGTTTCCAAGCATACAATTGAGCACCAGAAAGAGCCCAAGAGTCTTCTCCTTCAGCATCCACACCTTGAGAGTGTTTATAATAGCTAATTCTCTAATTGTCAATCTGAGAGCTCAATTTATTGTTGTTTTAGTTTGGTAAACTACATTATGTTGTCAAGTAGTTCATCCCCGTCGTTGATTGTGTTGTCAATCGACCACGTTTACCTTGTAAAGCGGCGTAGCCCATTGTATAGGTTTAGGAATCTAAGATAGGTTGTCTTGTTGAGAAGAAACCTAGGATAGATTCCGCAATTGTAAGAACACTTTTGATTTAGTAGAATCGATTTCGAAATATATTTTTTGATTCGGAGATCTCGTGGATGTAGGTCTAGTTTGTTTGTAGGTCGAACCACGTTATATAACGTGTGTTCTTGCTCTTGACTCTCTCTTTTTACTATATTTGTACTTTATTGCTTTAATTGCTCAATTGCTATTAGTACTTGTTTGATTGTGATTTTAACTAAGGTGATTAAGGTTCAAAAATTTGAATTGTAATTGGTAAAATGCTTCTGCACTCATAATTGACTTTAGGTTCTCATTCTAACAAACGAATTGAAATCCATGCAGAGAAGGAGGGTGACGAGGACGACATGGCTGGAATCTATGATATAGAGGGAGAACCTCGTGAAGTAGCAGTAGAAGTTGGTGTCATAAGGGGGCGGAAGAAAGGAACGTGAGAGAGAAAGAAGTGTGCGGAATATTTCTTTGTCCCGTGGTAGAGGGACGAGTAAGGAGAACGGGAGAAGGAAGAAGATATAATTATCTTTATTTTATCATAATCCACGGCAAACAATCATATAATATCCATATTTTAGCTATGTAAATTTATGACAAAAGGGCTCCTAACATAATTGTCTATCATGTGGCTAATATTTAAAGGCTAGGAATATACTTTTTATTCTAATTTACTATACGGTCAACAATTTTTTTCTATCTTGAGTGCTAGTAAACTTAACATTTCGTATCCATTGGAAGATTTATAGTCCAATAATATTGTCAAATCAGAAATAAATGGCCATGAACATTCTGTCGGTCTGAGATGGTCAAAGAACATCTTTTTTTCCCTATAAAATGTAACAAGGAAACGTTTATTTATGTTTTGTCGATCATCCAATCCATGTGAAATTTTAATGTTTATTTATCAACATGCAAATACCACAATCCTCGGAAATTATCTCTCCGAGGCGGGCGTTAGAGAGAAAATTAACACATGGGAAGAAGGATTCACATCAATAAAATACTTCGTGTGATAATAACAATCAAATAGTTCACAAAACTTCAGAATTTGCACATGCGAAGGTAGAAATTATATGAACCATTTAATTATTATTTCAACTTACGAATTATCCCACCGATTATTAATCTTAGGAAGAAAGCGTCAAAAATTCAACAGAAGGTCAGTATGTATTTATCATCGGTATACTACAGTTGAGGTGCCCAAATTAATACTAGCATAGATGACACCTGAGACAATATATTAGAATTCCTGAAGGCTGACCTAGGCGCATTTGCAGAAACATAAAATTATTACATACTTTCTACACAAGCACGCAGGATTTGAGACTGCATTTCACCGATTATTTGCCCCTAAACCACATATTCATGACAGTACTAGCTGCTACATAAGCACAAATTTGATAAAAGATACAGGGACATTATACAACTAAAATATTACACAGGATATTACCACCCTACTTAAAAATTAAAATTCAGACTACGGTAGGTTTTGATTGAATTCAAGATTGCATTACACAAAAGTCCAGCATGCTTTCTAATATTAATAATCAACTACAATAAACACAGGAAAACAATGATAGATGTCATCACTGCCTTGTACAACAAACATCTAAGCACATTTTCATTCAGCATTAGCATTTTTATCACCATCGATCTCTGGCAGCTTTTCTGCAGCAGATACATCAGCTCTCAATACCAGAGCTGGCACAACCAGCGTTTTCGTGTGCTGGGTCAGAATTCCCTTCAACTGCGGCACTGATAATAGGATCCTCTGTAGGCAAATTAGCATTCTCTGTACCAGAACTGGTATCAGCATCTTTTTCCGCAGAGACCTTGTCCATAGTTTCATCTTGAGCAACAACACCCGTCTCTTGTAAAGGATCTTCCTTGCCCTTGTTCACAGCCTCAAGTTCATCCTTTCCCTTTTCAGTTGTTTTCACCAGATCAGATGCAAGAGGATCACAACTACTCTCAGTATCCTTCACTTGAACATCAACCTTTTGTGTATCAGATTGATAAGGGGGGGCTGGAGCATGGGGTATCATCACCTTATCAGGGTTATCGTTGCCACCTGCCTCAACTTTACTACTACCATTTCCACTCTTGCACTCAGATCTCTCAACATAAGTTTCGGAAACCAAAGCAATAGCAGCAGTCCCAGAAATGTCCTTCTTGTCACTAATTGCACCAATCCCAACACTCTCCTGACCCGTGACTATCTTGCCTTCAGTATGAAACAGGCCTATTTCAGTTTTCTCTTCGGCGCGTACCAGCTTGGTGTCAGTATCAACTGGGCCCCTTTCAGTTTTCTCCTGGGTCACGGCCATCTCAGAACGAGTATCAAGAGCAGCCGTTTCGTTGTTCTCTTGGGCATCAGCAATTTCAGAATCAGTATCAAAGAACTCTTGAGCATCAGCCATCTCAGAATCAGTATCAGTGGAATTCTTTTCACTTCTCTCCGGTGAGACCATCTTTGAATCAACAACAGTTGGAGCCGTTTCAATTTTCTCTTGGACAGGAGCCACCTCAGTATTGGTATCAACAGGAGATGTTTCAATTTTTTCTTCATCAGCCACAACCGCAGCATCTGTAACAGCATATCCTACTTCCATTTCCTCATGACCGGAAGCCGTCTTGGAATTCATATCAGTCGAACCTGTTACCAGTTTTGCTTGACCAGCTAACACGTCAGCATCTCTATCGTTAGAATCAGCTTCCCGTTGAATTTGACAGGTCATCATCACAGAATCAGAATCTATAGAGCTTATTTCAGTTGCCTCTTTGGCACTTGTGGTCTCATTTTCAGTTTCTAGATGATCTATTTCCATTTTCTCTTCAATTGTCATTGTCTCGTCATTGGTCCCAGCAGCACTGGGATTCATTTGCTCTTGGATATCCATAACCTTCTCACTCTCAGTTTTATCAGAACCAGCTTCAATCTGCTCTTGCATCACTCTCTCTTCAGCATCTAGCCCTTGAGAATCTTCTGGTGCTTCCTCAAGAGAACTCGCTGTCTCAACACTGCTGTTAAGAGAAACTGCTTGTGTTTGGTCTCCAGCAGTTGCTGTCTCAACACTGCTGTCAAGAGAAACTGCTTGTGTTTGGTCTCCAGCAGTTGTGATCGCCGTTTCAATTTCACTTCTTTGAGATTGCCCTCCATTTTTCTCTTGAATAGCCATCATCTGCTTATCGTTCTCTTGAAAATCTGGCACTATATTCTGTTTGTTACCATCATTCTTGCCAGAAATTATGTTTGTTGGGGTTTGAACTGTCAATGACTCGGTATCAGATTGGTGAGACACAGCTACCACTCCATCTAATACAGTCATTGTCTCATTACTTGCGTAATCAGACCCACTTTCCATGTTGTCAGGAGCAGTCACCACCCCAATGCCGGTTTCTCTAGACCTTGTTTTGATTCCCTCTGGCACAGTAACTGGTTCCTTACCTGTCTGGTCAGACATGACTCCGTTTTTCTCAGAGCCAGGTTCTATTTTCTCAGGAGCAAGCACAGCCTCATTGCCCGTCTCAGGGGCACCAGTTTCCACTGGCTCTTGAATTGCCACAGTTTCCTCACTAGTTCCTTGCGAATCAATTTCTATTTTTTTCTGCTGATCCATCACTGGCTCATTATTAATATCCTCGATTCCCTCTGGCACAGTAACTGATTCCTTACCTGTCTGGTCAGACACGACTTCGTTTTTCTCAGAGCCAGCTTCTATTTTCTCATGAGAAAGCACAGCCTCGTTGCCTGTCTCAGGGGAACCAGTTACCACTGGCTCTTTAACTGCCACAATCTCCTCGCTAGTTCCATGTAAACCAATTTCCATTTTTTTCTGCTGATCCATCACTGGCTCATTATTAATATCCTGAGACCCTGTCAAATTTTGCCCTTGAACCTCAACAACCTCATCGGGATCTATTTCCATTTTGTCTTCGACAGTCATTTCCTCATTACCAGGTTCACGAGCTTCATTTTTTACTGACTCTCTCCCTACCGTATCATGACCAGCCTCATAGACCAGATTTTCAGAACCAGAATTGATGTGGGCTACACCTGGTGCGCAAGAAGCTGTTGGTTCACTAACAGGGAGCTCAGATTTCTTTTGATCCATGGATTCTGCCCCTTTAGGCCCTCCCAAATTGGCAGCAGCTGTTGGCAAACTATCAGCAACCTCAGAGTTCTTAATGACTACAGGTTCTGTTGCCTGAGCCCCACCTGAAGTGACAACAGGTTCAGCGCTTTGTATGGCAGGGATTGTAACAGGAGAAACTGACAAGGCAGGATCGATAGGACTAACAGTGCCACTCCTTCCACGCCTTTTTGGGCCATCAGACTTCTGAGCAAGACGGGCCCTCCTTTCAATGGCTGCAGTTGAAGAAACAGGCCTTGTTCTCGGTTCGCTTTGCAGTGCTTTTCTCGGCCGGCCCACACCTCTGCCTCTGCCTCTCCCACCTGACCGGCTTTCCACTACTAGCAACGGAGATGATGATGATGGGTTCTCAGGAATTTTAACCACATCAACATTTTTATTTTCTGTGCTTTCAGCTGCAGTTGTCAAAACAGGTGCGACTGGTGGTGGAGTATCTTCTTGGGCCTTCTCAGCAATGCTTGCATCAGGACCTGACTTTTCAGAACCAACATTGAATCCAGCACCGTCTTTTTCTTCCACTACTTGTGCCGACTTCCTTTTGCGACCAGGTCTCTTAGGAGCCGGCTCATCTACTGACCCTGGCGCAGAGAAATTAAACATCTTTTCATAGCCAGGTGGTCTAACTGCAGAGATAGGAGTAGCATATGAAATAAGGACTGGACCTCCTGGTGGCACAGCTTCAAAGCTCTGACTAACAACAATATTTGGTTGCACAGCCACTCTAGGATCAGCTGCTAATCCAGACCCTGCAGGAACATCTTTGCGGTCCTCCTTGACCTCCACTTTGGCTGGCTCTGCAGATGTGCCAGGATTGGTTTGTTGTATGGTCAAAGAAAATCCAGGTGCTACTGGTGCATCACGAACTGGAGTGGAGTCCACTTTGGCTGGCTCTGTAGATGTGCCAGGATTGGTTTGTTGTATGGTCAAAGAAAATCCAGGTGCTACTGGTGCATCACGAACTGGAGTGGAGTCCACATTTTGTGGCCTCCTGCCCCTTCTCGATGTTTCCCCAGCTTGACCTCTGCCTCTACCCCGACCCCGACCGCGCCCACGACCCGATGAGGAGCCGCCTAGAGGCGAAGTACGGTCTGGTGGTACCACATCATTACCAGTTTCCTGATTTGCACCTAATCCTGGTTCCTTCGCTGGTCCTGCCTCTGTGACGGCAGGACTTGGAATAGGCACAGGAACAGGTGAGGCAGTAACTGCCACATCTGTGACTGGTTGCCGCTTTGGTCTCCCTCTCCCTCTTTTAACTGGTGGAGTAGGTTCTTTAGGCTTTTCAGCTTCTTTATCTTGTGCAGGGGCTGCAGTTATTAGTGTTTGTGGTTTTGGTTGTTGCAGTGGTTGAGGTTCCAATGCTAGTTGCGGTTGAGGCTCTGGTTGGGGCTGGGGTTTTGATTGTGGTAGTGGTTGGGGCTGGGGTTTTGATTGTTGTAGTGGTTGGGGCTGGGGTTCCGCTTGGGGTTGCGGTTGTGGCTTCTGTTGCAGTTGTGGTTGCTGTTCCTGTTTCTGAAGTTGTTGTGGTTGCTCTTGTGATTGGGGTGGTTTTGGCGATGGAATTTGAGAAAGCTTCTCAACGCTGCCAACCTTCTTTTCGTCTTCATCTTCTGTCATGACAGGAACCGGAAACGGAATGGGGCCAGGTACTGGAACAGGGTTCTTTGGTGCAGCTGTGGTCCTGATAGGCGATGCCTCAGGTGATTCAGCCTGACAAAGCTTTTCAAACTCTTCCTCAGTCCACTGGTCCTCATAAGAACGAACCTGCAAACCAAAATCTCGTGGAATAAGATCACATAAAGAAAGTGAGAACCCAAGGGACCTCCTAGCCAAACCTTAAAACACATCAAGCATTTTACAGGCACTGAGAAGGCCAAATGGTTATTGTATGGAAAGATATACTCATATACTCACCTCACGGGCCCGTTTGCCTCTGCCATATTGTTGTGTGTCAAGACCACCAAGATAACCCCTTTTCTTTTTTGAACCAGAGATTTGTGATGGTGCCGGTTTGGATGGTGTTTCATAAACCCTCATAGCTTTGCAAAATGCCTCCAAATCATCCTCTGTGACAAGTCGTGAAGGTAGTTGAAGAGGCTGATCTGTTGGACCTTGAGACAATGCTAACCATGCAGCCTAAAAGATCATGTTATCAGAGAAGGCCAACATAAATGATACATGAAATATGTTTTCGAGACAATTAATATTCAAGGTGTTAATATATCATGTATAACTGTATTAAATGTGAAAATTATGTTACAGTACTTTCCCCTCATTTGTAAGACACCTAAATTCCCCCTTGGTGCTTATATCTGTTTATGTCTTACACCATGAGCAAAAAGGAGGACACTCATGCTTTGCCAATATTAGAAGAGAATCAAGATGATGAGCAAATAGCAGATTCTCATTCAGAGCAGCAGTAACCATGAATATTTTATGCCTTTAATGGCATGCAAGACCAATTCTTTTAATTCAATTTTCTAACCATTAAGTAATGAAATTGTTTAATCCAAGTGCAGGTATTGAGAATTTCATACCATTTCTTCTTCTCTCCTCTGTTTGTCAATGGATTCAAAGATGTCTATTTCAGATCCACTGCGATATCACATAACAATTCCACATTAGCTGACTATTTAAGTTTCAAACTCAAAAGGCTCCAAAAACTAACCTGCGAGCCAGGAGTTCATTCAGAGCATCATCATCCAACACAGGAGCAGCTTCTTCTTTCTTGCACACCCTCAAGAGATTTTCAAGATACTCCCGTCTATCTTCAGCACTGCATGATTAACCAAACAAAACATCAGCCTCAACATTTCTCTTATAATCCTATATAAGAATAGATAGAACTTCTGTAAAAGTAGAATGCACCTTGTGTTATTGTCGAAGAAACCAGCAGTAATGCTCTGGTTGGCAACCCCAAGCTTGTGTTCAGCGGAAGCTCTGACTTGCTCTTCTACACTACGGACCTTTTTGACAAAAAATGGAAAAAGGACGATTTAGAAGTACAAACAAATTGATAGATGACAAATAGAAAAGTTAAAATGACAAGCACTGCAAGAGTTGGTACAGCTGGTCAACTGGGTTAAAAGGTACTGCAACCGCATCTCTCCCCCTAAAAAAAGAATCTAAACATTTACTGTGTGCCTAAGTCGAAAGGAAAAAGTAGGGTAAGAGAAAAAGGAGACGGTACTGTTTCTAGTTTTTACCCTCTCAATCGAGGGAAGACAAATTTGGCCGAAATTAACTGAAACCATCCCCTCCACTCACCTCCCCTCTCTTCCATTCACCTTCTCCATTTTAAGCTCGGGAGCAGGCATTTACTTTCTCTCCTTCCCTCCCCTCTACACCTCTTGGGAGCACAGCATTAATGACAATCACCCTCCCCAACTTCCATTTTTTTATCATTAACCCCCAACTGTTAAATTTAGTAACACGGTAACACCATTCGCTTATGTTGATAATGACGATAATACGTATGCAATTTAGCATTCATTCGAGTTATTTCATTAATTTTAGTACTATATCTTTCAATTAAGAACAGAAGTATTCAATAAAAGTTTTTCTTTAGCTTTATTTTACATTAAAATACACTAAAAATCAAACCACCTCTCCTTTATTAAGTATCTAATTGTCCTGATGGTTCAAATCCAATGATCAATTTTATAAATTAAAATCTAAACATATTATTTTGTCATGATTGTTGTCTGTCCTCATGTATTTGACTGTGATAGAATCTTGAAAGATAATATGATTAATATAGTATCTATTATGAGCATGGCTAAAATAATATGCATAGTACACCACATAACGAACTATGCGCCCATTTGTATTTAATTTGATCATTAAATTGATATTTAAGTTGCTCAATAAATTCTTCATATCAAAATCTTGTAGGAAATAAAATTTCATGATTTTTAGAGCTTTCTTGCTATTTTTTAAATATTTTTTAAAAACAGCCCAGAAATGAAACTTTTGTAGTATTAAATCTGGACTGTTTTTAAAAAATATTTAAAAAATAGCTAGAAAGCTCTAAAAATCACGAAATTTGATTTCCTACAATATTTTCATATGAAGAATTTATTGAGCAACTTAAATCTCAATTTAATGACCTATATCTATATGCATAGTACAAAATGTGGTGTACTATGCATATTATTTTAGCCATGCTCATCTATTATTAGTCAATTAAGTGTTGCATGTTACTAAATTCAGAGAATCATCAGAAAGAACACGAAGACTGCAAATTTCTGTAACTTGTAAGAATAAAATATAATTGACACTGCATGGCATATGAGAGAGATAATTTACTTCTCATGAAAATATTATTTATATTATCTACAAAACATTTTTATTGGTTTGATATATAGATCACCCGTAGCAACACACAAGCACATTACTAGTCCAGATTTATTGATTTTCAAAACTAATATTTTGTTGTGTTGAAATTTTCTGAGATGCAACATAAGAGCTAGTTTGTGATACTTATATTTGTATATTAATTTTTTAATTGTTTCCCGAAAATAAAGTACATATGTTTTCATCGTCTTCAAATATAAGAATGTTAAATTATTAATAATAAACTTAGGTATGTTTGATGGTATTTTGGTCATTTTTATCACTTGTTAAGTTAACGGTGGCAATTTAATATAATGGTTGGGAAGTTGATTGTCCCACACTTGAAAAATGTTTGTGGGGTGTTGTGTGACCCCTTAAACCTCGATTAGTTTAGTTTAATATTTGTCAATGCTCATGTCCAAGGTGTTGGTACCAATCATCTCTTCAGCAATACTTACAAACAATAAATAATTATTTCCCATGGCAGGACAAAAGATGTTTACCGTTTCAAGACGCAAAACAAGGACATCCTTCTTTTGTCCAATCCTGTGGGCCCGAGCCTGTGCTTGAAGGTCAACCTGAAAGCTCCCTAGTGAATTACATGAGGAACAAGATAGAACAAAGAGGTAAAACAATGTAATGAAGAAGCTCACATTCCTCGGGCCTTTACCTGAGGATTCCAATCAGTATCAAAAATTATAACGGTATCAGCAGCTTGAAGGTTCACACCAACGCCTCCAGCTCGAATGCTACAATTTTAAAGAAATAACAATTCCTTGAAAAAAAACATGCCCAAGTGACTTCACACAAATCTTAATGTCATTTCAAATTATCTCAACTCTTAGAGCTTATAGTGCACTTAACAAAACTTATAATACTCGCATTAACACAATATTTGCTAATCAATAACTTCATGTAATTAATAAGCTGATTGATTGGTTGATTCTTTTTGTCTTTACAATCTTCCAAATGCCTATAATTTGGGAGACAATAACAACTTGGAAATATGAATAACAAGATCCTCGTTAGGTTTGACTACAGGACTCATTTATCAAAGATAATTACATGACAAGCCTGTGCAGTTAAGGTAACAAACTCCTTCAATGATAAGTTGATAACTTAAAGCAAATCTAGAAATAAGTAAAAAAAAAGGATCAGGTAAAAGACCTAAGGAGAAATATGAAAGCTGGCGAATCTGAGCGGTTGAATTCATCAATAAGAGCTCCTCTATCCATTCCGGAAGTGTGGCCATCCAATCGAAGGTATCTATACCTTTTCCACATAAGATATTCCTCCATGACATCAAGCAATCTAGTCATCGTGGAGAAAAGCAATACCTGCATTTATCAAATAGTGCAAATTATCTCACTAATGTAAAAAACCTAAGCACCTTTCTGTGCATATTTTCCTTTCCTAGTTCTCTTTTCTTTCTTTCTTTTTCTTCTGTTTGAAAGATGGCTTGACAAATACCCGGTGACCAGTAGCTTTCAGTTTGGGTAATAACCGATCCAGCATCTCAAGCTTTCCACAGAGCCTCACAATATTTGGCAGAAAATGTTTTGGAAGCATGCTATCCACCTACGTACACCCAGAAAAAAAATGAAAATAGGAATCGTCGAAAGTTTGATAAGTAAACAAAATCAAAACCTAAGTCCACTTCACTTGGGGGAATTCTGGTTTATGTTGACTCGTGCAGCAAAATGTCAATTTGTTTTACATATACCCATAGTAAACAGAAACATTTGAAGGCCCAACTAAGCACAATAATATAGAAAATATAAATAAAAAAAAGAGAAAACAAAATTCTTGGACCTGGATTGACACTGCAATATATTAATAAAATATCCTATAGCAAATACAATACCTCGTCAGCATGCAGCTGGCTAATGTACGGATGGTTGCATATATTACGCAGCTCCATCACAGTGTTGTGCACAGAGCGACCCTGTATAATTGCAAACATTCAATGACGAGTAATTATAGTAAAAAACCTATCTATAGATTTGAAATTATAGGAGAGAAGAATATTTTCCAGTGATTTAAATTAGCAGTCATAGCTGCCACTTTAGCAGGGATATTTGATAGATACCATGTTGCTACCCAAAATTTTCACAATAAATCGCTCTTTTTAAACAATAGCACCCCACTTGGTGACATAGCAGAAAAACAGAGGGTAGTTTAGTGGAAATTGTCGACCTTTGTGCCAACTTAGTGGAATTTTTTCTAAATTCTGTGTTTTAATTCTTTATAGCTGAGCCAATATTTTATTGTTCCTTCAGTGTCTTTATTGTTGCAATTATTATTTTAAAAGCATACATAGTTAATTAAAATACTCATATTTTCTCTGCACTGAGATGCTTAATTTCGCATAATTCCTATCAAGTAATGTTGATTTAACTTCTAAACTTCTTTTTGGTAAGATATTCATGACCTACAGAACACAAAAATAGTTGAAAACACAACAGCAATGATTCAATAGAATCCGCTAAATGGCCAATATCTGCTATCTGCTATGGTGAATGCACACCCCCTATGACCAATTATCTGATATTTAAACCTTTGATATTTTCTTTGTCAACCTTAGTAGAGCCAATTGTGCCAAGATTGTCCTCCACGCGTTTCATCAGAAGTTTTTGGTAGGCCGAGGCCTCACATCTTACGAGTCTTTCAATTTTTTCAGGCAATTCATTCTCTACCTACGTGAAAAGATAAATGCCAAGTAGACAGTTTTAAATATCTAACCATCAAAATAAAGATTTACATCTCAAGTTCTGATCTTATCAAGTTCAAAGCTTAAATTCCACAAAAAAATGAGAGCAAATATGTCTGTGTACCTTATGTTTAAGCCTTCGAAGCACAAATGGGCGAAGAACTTGGTGCAGTCGGTTTATGATAAGAAGATTTTCTTCCTCAGAAAGCAAAGCCTTCAGAAACAACCAAAACAAGACATTCAGTCAATTTCTTCTAAAAGGCGAAAGGCTTGAAAACTAGCTTCTAGTTGCTACCCAAATTTCTCACAAATCAAGTTTCTCAAAAGAAAATAAATTAAAAGAAAATCCCAATCTGGTCCCATTCTTTGCTAGAAAGTATTTATTGACACGGCAACACTGGTATGAGGTACCAGTGTACCACTAAAAGGTGAAGGTTACAGGCACCCGAATGAGAAGGATACAAAACAAGCAACTAAAGGGCTTACTTCATCTGGAGAATTATCACCACTACTCTCAAAGGGCTTATTAAACCACTGCGAGAAATCCTCTGACGAGTTGAAGATGGTTGGCAACAAGAAGTTCAGAAGTGCCCACAACTCCTCAAGATTGTTCTACAACAAACAACATCATTTCAAAAAGTAAAAAAAAAAATGTTTCACAGCTCATATATAAATGGAATCTCATGTTTGACCCTGTAACATTAAAGATGTTGTTCATAAACACCAACAGACAGAGGGAGGAATCTTTGTGCATACTGTACAACATAAACAACAACAACAAAGCCTTTTGTCCCAAACAAGTTGGGTAGGCTAGAAATGAAGCCCATATTGGATTTCTTTTTCATAAGATTGGCTGAATTTTTACATTAGCTCGCCAAGCCTATCACAATCCTCCTCCTTTCTGGGGTTGGGACCGGCTATGTATAACATAGGCAGAGTTACTGTACACCATAAACATTGGATACAATTCTAGAAAACATTAAATTTTGCCTTCTATACCCACCTTGTTTGCTCCAGCAGAGTGCATAAACTACATCCCAATATGTATCACTACATACAGGAAGAAGCAATGTCTCGAAAAAAAGATTGGGCAAAAGTGATGTTACTCATTTTAAAGAGGATAGCAGATTTTGGTCGCTTGAAGATCACAACTAAAAGTTCAGCATGTGTACGTGCAATTCAGTAAGTAGCATTTTAGTCCTATTAACAATTGATTACCTGAAGAGGTGTTCCAGTCAAAAGCAACCGATGATAACTCTGGTAATGCTTCAGATCAGCATTAAGTTTACAAGATGCATTCTTGATGCGGTGCCCCTCATCAATTATAACATAATGCCATTGTATCTTGCTGAGCTTTGGCCGGTCATGCTTATTCATCAAGTATTCATATGTTGTAAGGAGGACGTTGAACCTCTGATGAATGATCACCTCTCTGAAATCAAAAGAAATAACATGTTAAATACTTCAGAAGTTTCAGGAAAAGTATTGAATATTTAAGGCAAAAAAAGAACGGAGGAGCAAAAATAAATACAAAATAAAAACTCCTTCGATCCTTAGGAGGACAACTTTAACTGTCAGACTTGGCTATGCCCCAACTAACCTACAAGAAAAAACAGTTGGACTCCCAAGAGCATCAATCTAACAACTCAATATTTTGTATCTTGTTTAAAAGAAGTAATATATCCACATTATGTTCAATATAACACTTTTTTTAATAAGCCCTTATGGTCCCAATTTAGGCAAATGGTCTCAAGTTCTTTTGGCTTTTATCTGACAAGACCGAAAATTGAATAACTTAAAAGCTAAATTGGTGGTGATTTACACATGAAAAAGATAAATAAGAGCTTACTTAAAAAGCCGGCGTCTTTCTTCAGGAGAGCCTGCATAAACGATTTTATTTATGCTTGGTGCCCAGAAGTTAAGTTCAGAGTCCCATCCTGGAAGAACAGAGGATGGTACCACAACCAAAAATGGTCCTCTGTCGTTCTTTGCCTCCATAAGATAGCATAACAAAGAGATAACCTGCCAGAGAAAAAAAAACATTAGGATACTTTTGAGTTGATAAATTGTTCGGTGTTCCCAGCTGTCTAGACTTTGTCCTCTTTTCAGTACAGTAATTTATCCCTTATCTCTACTTTCTATTCCATCTTTTCATTTTATTTGAAAATTATTTGTTAGTTTTGTTGTGTGTCATTATGCAGTGCAAAACGAACAGGTAGAGGGGAGTACGTCGGAATCCAAACAAGCTGTTTACAGTCTTACTTTGCAATAAGATGAAGACAAATTACTACCGTAACTTCGCTGATTTTGAATATTTGTAACAGACTAGCAAAGAATGCCCCAATTTTAGTTATTACGTAACCGATATTAGGAAATGACTAAAAATGGTTAAGAAGTGTACTTGGACAGTTTTGCCGAGACCCATTTCATCTGCAAGGATTCCATTTAAGTTGTTATTGTACAAGGACACCAACCATCTTAACCCATTCATCTGATATCTGCAGTTGAAAGACACAGTGAAGTTTTGGGATTACAGCGAAAATGAGGTAATATCTCACATTGTATACGTAATGATAATATAATATGGGTTCAAAAGTTATAAACATCAGAAGATGCAACAGGTTGTGCCGCCATTGGGCCAAATTTATTCCTCATGAGTAGCAGCTCTATTCGATTGCTTTGCTTACAATATTTATGTTGCTCTTCATTTTTCTTGTACTAATCCTTCAAGTACATAGCAGACTACACAATTTGGATAGTAAGGTAACATCTCAAAAAAACTAAAGACAAAAGGAATAAAAGTTTTCTTACTCGCGCAACTTTCCTCCTTGAAGATATGTTGGCTGATCAGTAATGATCTCTTTAACACTAAGAAACAAATAATAATAAATAATCAGATGTAGTATGAGCAGATGAGCTAGTCACATGCAATACTGTGGAAGGAAGAGCTTGAGCGTATGGAGCTAAATCAGATTTAAAAAATTACCTGTGTGCCAATTGGTAGTACTTCTCATTGCTCTCAATATAGTGCTGAAATAACAAAGTCAAACAGTTACAATAGTCCAGGAAGTGCAGAAAAACAATGAATTTCATGGCACGGTGTGAACCTGAGGGTTATCACTTTCTTCTTCAAGCTCCTCATTCTTCTCTTGTGAACTCCCAGCCCTGCCGTCTTCCTGTTCTATCCCACCAAACCGTCTTGCGATGGTCTTGGCATCCTTCATCTTAGACCCCAGCTTTCTGAGATAATTCTCAGTCTCTTTAAGGAGTTGCTTCACCCGATCTGACTTGGTATCCTACAAGGCATCACGGCACATAAATCTCATGGATCTACCAAAGTTCCAGTCCTTTCAGACATTTCTAGCAAAATCTTCAAAGACAAATATATAATATAACTCATGCAGGATGTTATTTCAAAATATTTCATTAGTTGCACAAGTGTACAACCTAGACTTAATGTAATATAGAGCTTGGGACATGATAATGTAAACTCCATCTCAAGTTATAAGGCAAGTCAGATGCACAAAATCAGTAAGCATTGTCCGTCTCAAATTAGTTTGAGATGC
Organism: Eleocharis quinqueflora; assembly: GCA_964058865.1. NCBI lineage: Eukaryota > Viridiplantae > Streptophyta > Magnoliopsida > Poales > Cyperaceae > Eleocharis > Eleocharis quinqueflora. The sequence goes on along the minus strand of CAXKVX010000109.1, from coordinate 80,097 downwards.
CTATTTCAAACGGGTCAATGCTAACAGTACTAAACAGATTTTAAACCACAAAAGAAACTTTGAACAAGTACATGGTTGCATAATTGACAGCAGTTCCATGGGACCACAACCAAACATCTGACCTGTAGCAATTTAGAAAACAACAGGAAATAAGATACAGAAAAAGAAATGACAAAAGGACTGACCTGGACCATCCTGAGATAACCTTCAACATCATTGTTCTTGAGGAGATTAATCTTTTCTCGCTGGATGCGGTCTATCTTCTCCTTGTGAATCCTCTCTTTTCTTTTGTGGAACTCCCTAACAAAGCGATTAAATCCCCTCCACCTCTCTCGTTTCACCTTAAATCCATCCTCTAGCTTCTCCCTGTTTTTTCCAAGAACGAAATAACTGGTAAAGATAATGCATAAATATAAGAATAAAATTAACTTGAGCAGTACTTCTCAGTGTACTGGGCAATAAGGTTTAAGAAATATATCACACACTGTTTACACCATGTGACGAGATATACACTTGACCATAAAACAGTACACTCCATTTATAATTAACCATCCCACTTGATATTAATAATAATGATGAAGTTGTGCAAGCTACACAGTAAGCCCCTAGCAATAATTCTTTAGTGGGAGCTTGTTATGTGCCCCTGGAAATCCCCAAGTGAATAGAATATGCCCTGCAGGTTAGAAACAGTCCATAATCCATACCAATCCAACTATGAAATTAGTCAGCATATGCAACCGTAAAAAATGATAATGTCGTATATAGCGATCTGTTTACCATTCATTAAAAGAAAATTAATCCTCCTTGTTTGCCTTTCCGCAGATAAATGAGAGAAAAAGGTGTGCAACTTTGGGTAGGTACTAGGTATTATAGGGAACTAGAAAAAATATGGGCTGTATTTCTCTAGTAGTAGTACAGAAATATGCATCACGCTAATCAATTTTAGTGCGTATATTTTTAGACTTTACAGAGCACTTAAAGATTTTTACCTTTGACTAAGGATACAATTTCTCTAAAATCTAAAAAATAATAGTGTGACCTGAGTAAATCTACATGTCCTTGTCTACAGTTAGCACCCACCAAAAAACACTTTAAAATGACAAACTAACCTGTGAGCTTCAACATCGCCAAAGAAATCTTTCTGTCTCTCTCGGATTCGCTTTTGCCTTTCTTCTTTCATCTTCTGTTCAATTTTCTCAAGCTGCTTTACACGTCTACCATGTCGAGATTTTTTGAATGATTTTATGCGCGTCATGTCAGCTTTGATCGATTTGTAGAAGTCATTCAGAAAGTCACTGCCCAATAAAACAGCAATACAATTAGATGCTTGTTTATCCAAGAGCAACAATGATTATTACACACGTTATGTCATAATTACCTGCGTACAATGCGTTGAAGTTGAAGAAGCTGAAGCTTTTTCAACTCAATGACACTTTTTGTCTTAGCAGCTATATCTCCTGTCGAGCTGACAGTTTCCTGACGGAAACACAATTTAGAAAATAAGCACACTATAGTACAAAGAAAATCCCAAATATGTCAAACATGCATTTATTGTGGCTACAGCAAGCAGTAAGAGTTGTGCAACAAATACTCCAGTTAACCAACAGCTGTCAGATAAACCCTATCTCGAATTAGATTTTTAGTTTATCTACAAGCACTAAACGAAAACTTGTCGTAAGAACTTCTCATAAGACTGCTTGGTGATAACATGAATTTTTCAAACTGAACGGTTGTTATAACAGTGCCCGTGAGAAACTACATATGGATAACAAAAAGCTGCCATAAGGCTGTGAAACAGTAAAAACTTAGAGGCTGTTCAAATATATAGATGTAATTTGCAAACTTAATTCAATAGGGAAATTCTGGAATCTCTGATTCATGTCTCAACTAGTGGAGGAGACTTCAATGGTCATGCTGATATAACTAGTGATGGTTTTGAAGAGGTGCGTGAAGATTTTGAATATGGTGATAGGAATCAAATAGAAAATATTTTGAACTTCGTTGTAGCCTATGACCTCATGATAGCTAACACCTTTAGAAAGAGAATCACATTTACTTACCTGACTCAGATTGATTTTGTTCTTACTAAGAACAAAAGAGAGAAGACAAATGAGCTTGCGTAGATTGTAAGGTTATACCTAGAGTATGTCGTTCAACAACACAAGCTTGTAGTTTCGGAATTTCGCTTATAGATACGTGTTCAACGAGACAAAGGCGCCAAAATATCGAGGACCGAGTGATGGAAGCTCAAAGGAGATGTCCAACAAATCTTTTAAGGACAGGATGATCGAAGAAGTAACATGAAACGAAGAAGATTACGACGCCAATAACAAGTGGACAAGATGACCACTCGCATTCGAAAGATAGTTACAAAAGTACTCGAAGTGACAAGAGTAGACACGAGGCTGAAGATGATTGTGGAACAAAGACGTGCAGAAAGATATCCAAGGGAAGAAGGAATGCTACAAGTGTTTGCACCAAGTTGTTCAATAACATTTTTCGATCTAACAAAGATGCCCGAGTGGAGAAGTATGTTAGTACCCATCTTAACAAATAAAGGAGATATTAGAAGTTGTACTAATTATCGAGGAATCAAGCTTTTGAGTCGTACAATGAAACTCTGGAAGATAGTGATTGAGCATCGGTTAAAAAAGATAACGAGCGTTCTGAAATATCAATTTGATTTTATGCCTGACGGATCAACTACGGAGGTGACTTTCTTGACAAGACAACTTATGAGGAGATATATAGAGATTAGAGAGAAAAAGAAGAATTTGCACACGGTGTTCATCGACTTGGAGAAAGTGTATGACAAGGTAGCGAAGAATGTCATGTGGTGGGCACTTGAAAAGACAAAAGTTCCAACAAAATATGTTACCCTTATAAAAAATATGTACAATAACGTCCTGACTAGTGTCACAGCATGTGATGGTGAAACCATTGAGTTTCCAATTAAGAGAGGATTACATCAAAGTTCAACCGGAGCCCTTACATCTTTGCCTTAGTGATTGACAAGATCACGGAAAACATATAAGGAGATATTTCTTGGTGTAATTCTGATTGATGAAAGGTAAGCATTGATAGAAAACTAGAGTTGTGGAGCCAAACCTTGGAATCAAAAAGTTTAAAACTTGGTAGGACCAAAACCCAGTATATGAAGTGCGACTTCAGCGACGTTCGATCAGAAGATGGAGATGTTAGTTTGGATGGGCAAGTGGTGTCCAAAAAGGACACATTTCGATATTTGGAATCAATATTATATAGTGATGGCGACGAGATTGATGAAGTGCCAGCCATAGTAAAAGAGCAGGTTAGGTGAAATGAAGACAAACAACGCCATAGAAAAGAGCGGGTTAGGTGAAATGAAGACAAACATCTGGTATCCTATGTGACAAAAATGTTACACAAAAACTGGAAGGTAAGTTGTATAGAACGATGATTAGACCAACAATGTTGTACGGCGCAGAATGCTGGAATACTAAAGTACAACACATCCAGAAGATGAGTGTGACAGAGATGCGTATGTTGCGATGGATATGTGGCCATACAAGGACTCGCATTAGAAATAATGATATATGTGACAAAGTCGGAATTGCACCGATTAAAAACAAGCTTGTCCAACATCACTTGAGATGGTACAGGCATGTGCGCAACGGAGACCTTCTGAAGTATTCGCATCGAAAGCACAAGAAGGGGTAGGAGGGGTCGACTGAGATTAACATGGGACGAGATGAAGCAGTAAAAGGAGACTTGAAGGCATGGAACGTCTCCAAAGAGTTGGCATCAGATAGGAATGCGAGGAAATTAGCAAATTCACGTACCGAAACCATGACCTAGGTTAGAATTGACACCGGTATAGTTGTACAACTTCTCGTCACGATTAGAGACATAGGATATTGTTTAGACTATTAGGATTTATAACATAGTTATTATTGTTATTATTACTATTATTACTTATTATTATTATTACTATTATAATTATTTATATTTTTCGATCACCTTAATTGAGTTTCATTTCTAGCCTACTCCAATTTAGTTGGGACTAAAGGCTTTTTTGTTGTTCTTCTAATTCATGTCTCAACAATGTGATTCAATGAATTGAGCACAGTAAAATTTTACCCTTTCAATTGATCTAATTTCATTCTACACATACTCCCCGATCCCAAAATGGAAAAGTAAAAGCTTGTTAATCATAAATGACAACACATTTAGGGAACTTTCCATACCTTCAACTTCTCAGAGGATGCCACAATTCTCTCATCCCCCTTCTTCTGCCTTTCAACCCATTTCTTTTGCTCATCCTCTCTCCTTTTCCGATAGTCTAGCACCCATTTCTCATAGGTTGTATACTTTGGAGGTGAGCTGGGTACATTGTCCAGCTCAAAGGTACCGCCTTCCTCTTGGTAAACCCATTGATCAAACTCACTAAGCACATTACTTGAAGCCGTGTGCCCTGGAAAACTATGAACTGGGGCAGAAGAGACCATCGGATCAGTACTCCCAGGCAGCCTCCCTCTGCCACCAAAAGGTGAGGAACTGCTAGCATCCTCCCCTTCATTATTTGTCGCTTTTGTCAGCATCGAAGTTGAATCGTGCTTAACCAACCTGCTTGGGTTGTTGCCACCAGCAGCTACCATTGCTTCGTTCAGCAAAACACGACTCTGAAGCTTAGCCGCAGCTGCATTGAGATTTGCACCTGCAGCGCCTGGATGTCTCAAGATCTGTGCCCCGGCTGCAGTAGGCTGTTTACTAGGCATGGTTTGCTTGTTCTCTGGCTCATCAACCGATTTGTCAGTGCTCGAGGCAGCACGCTTTTGCTTCTTTCTAGTTGGTTTTTTCGGTTCCTTTGAAGATGAAGCAGTCTCCATGGTGCTGCCAGCAGATGGTCGACCAAATAAACCAGAACTGTCCTGACTGTTTGCCATTGTCTCCTTTGTGGAATTATCAGTTCCTCTACTCTCACTACCCATCTGTCCGCCAACACTGCCACCTAAGACGACAGGTACAACAAACGGCAAGAAATTTAGGGAACCGTACATTTCTCCAGATTAATCCGAGATTTGAGTAAGGCTGAGAAAACAAATACATGTGAAGGAAGTATTTTATGAGTGCTTACTTTCAACTGGGAAGTTTTCACCAAGACCAAGTGCAATATCGAGATGTGGCTTCTTTGGTGCTATGTTGTTTCTGTAAAATAACAACAGCAACAAAAATGATTGTTTGGCAATCTAGAACAGAATGTCTAACACAGGGCAGAGACATACCTGAATGCAAGAAACACAAGGCACTGAGCTCTGAGTTGCTTCAGTTGGTGCTCTTTGAATGGCATATTTGGAGCCACAGCAAGTTGAGGAACCCGATGCTCTGATAGACCCAGCTCTGGTCTTGATGCAGCTTTCATATTGCTCATTTGTCCCTGCATACCACCACCCTGTTCCAATTAAATTTGTGGGAGAGGAGACTTTCAAATATGTTCCTATTAAAAGACTTGAAAGACTGCTGGAACCAAACGATATCAGTACTTGTGGGATAATGGTCAAGTAGTAAGTACTACATGAGATGAGCACCCTAACAACAGCCATCGTTAATGTAGCACTGTAAACACTACAACTCAAATTCAAATTCCATTTTACAATTTTATACTCCAAATCAGCAAGCATCGCAAGATATTGGTAAAGTGACAACAAGCTTTTTTTATGAGCGCTACTACAAATTCAAATAAAATTAAATTTTACAATTTCACACTGCAAATATAATCTTCATTTTGAAGGTCTGCAGGATTGGTTGCAGTCCGAACGAGTTCCAAGCATAGCATGCAATATCATGCATCTCATTGTTTTTAAATTGAATGTCCCTCAACTTGTCCTTCAATTCCTACTAATACTTTTGACCTTTTCCATCTATCCCAAATCAGCAAGGATTTAAGTTCTCCGACAAGGAATATAGTTAAAGGGTCAGGCATCCTATCGAATTCCTCCCTTGATACTCCTAAACCCAAATATTGCAGACCTCGATAACAGGGAGAGAAAGAAATGTACCTGGCCAAGGTAAGGTGGTCTAGTATCAGAGAAATGAGAAAGAAAATGAGAAGCCATATCTTCAGCATGAGATGCTGAACCAAACTGGGGATTTGCATTATTTAATGACTCTTTGCTTCTCTCAGTAGAATGGGACCCAGGAAACATCTGAAGATTCCTTGCCATGTGGAGCTGAGGATCAGAATTCCCAAAATGGGGTCCTGTCTGCTGGGGCGCAGCAGAAAGCTCCTGTGTGGAAAAAGAACTGAACATGCCTCCTCCAGCAAGCGGGCTCATTTTCCCTTCAAAAAGTTGACCCACAAAGTTGGACATATAGCTCATTAAAAATTTGACCAAATAAAAAAATATATAATCCAAGATAGCTTTCATTTGGATACTAGCAGGGCTTTGACAGTAAACCTAAAGCTCCACAGGAAAGAAGTCCAATAGTTATACTCTTAATAATAACATGATTGGAACAACTTTAAGATCATTTTAACTTCTATTCAGATCCATGAATTTGTCCATCTTTTGTACTTAGTATTTTTTTTTTTAAATAAAAAACTCCTTTTATTTTACAGTTGAAAGAACTAGTAAACAGATAAGCAATTTGGTTTCAAAAAGTATATTAGCCAATTAAGTACCTTCTAGACTGACTCCAGAAAGAGGTCGCAAAAGACCAGGAACAGATCCTTGTGGTGCATTACTCCTCATGGTCTGATTCATCTGGCTCCAGCCAAATCCAGGCACAAAAGCTGGCCCTCTAGGATTCATGGCAGCTTTCTGCATCTCAAAAGGTATATTTCCCATCCCAGAAGAGAAATGAGTCAGACCTTGACTACTAACAACGGGTCTCCCAGCCAAAAGCCCCACACCATCTGGCTTGGGTGGGAAAGACTGTCTACCATGGACCAGATCCAAATGATCCTGATCCCCACCCTTGCTTGGCGGTTGCATCTGAACCTGAGGTCCTCCTCTGGCCGCCTGCTTCCCCTTCCTAGAGTTTGCGGTGTCTGATTTAGGGTTCTCTTGGGAATCGGAAGCAGATCTCTGATCTTTCCTTTTTCTCTTCTCAGTGTTTTTAGTTTTATCTGATTTTTCGTCGGATTTTACAGAGTCGTGCCTAGAGACATCTTGTGAATGTTGAGACCTGGTGTCATCTGCTTGAGACACCTCATGCCTAAGCAATGAGTCCGGCGTACCTAACAGTAGATAAATAGATAAGTCACTAGCGAAAAGTGAAAAATAAAGTAAAAAGATAAAAAAAAACAGTGAAACTTACTCCTGAAGCTTCTTCTATTTACAAATAGGCCCCTATTCTAAATTTTGGGGTTCGACCAGTAAAATACTGTATTTGCATAAGCATTTGAAATGTAAATCAACCCTTATTAGACACACCATATTTTCCTTTATTCAATAAAACGCACGTTTAAACAAACAGGCCATGCATAATTTTTAGGAGTGAGCTAGACACGAATGGAGTGAGCATGTATCTATCTCAGAGAAGAAAAAAAGGGCAGTCAGTGCACGTAGCTCCCGCTTGCGTGGGCCCGGGGAAGGGTCGGACCACTTTGGGGTCTTTGTATACAGCCTTTCCATGCATTTATGCAAGAGGCTGTTTCCACGACTCGAACATGTGACCTCTTGATCACAAGGCGGCAGCTTTACCGCTGCGCCAAGGCTCCCCTTCTAACTATCTCAGAGAGAGAGAGAATTTAAATGTAAACAAAGAGAGATTTCGTGTTAATTACATGCTATATACAAGTGACAAAACCCAATATACAACTCCATTGTTAGCATATTCTAACCTATATTAAATGGCAAGTGACTTATTTATCAAGAGAAAATTTTGTTGAGAGTAACAACATTTAGATTTCCAACACTTAATCCAATGGCATAGCTCCATTCGTATATATGCGAAAATTGACGGGACTACAGTTGCAAATGCAAGTGCCCCTGAGTGTTATTTGGAAATAAGAGAGGTTAGATCTACAAAAGAACCCAAAAACAAGCTTTGTATGATTTCGTTAATACCTGTTGTCACATGCCAGGCACCAGGCTGTGCACTTCTTCCAGATGCTTCCACTCCACTTGCATGCGATTGATTTGCAATCATCTCATTTTCCTTTGATGTGCTGCCGCTCCCACTTGCACCTTCCCCCAACTGAGGTACACCAGGAATTGGTGCATGCCGAGCCGCCTCAATCAAGGCATTCATGTCCAGTCTGTTTTGAGTCACAACACTCTCCATAGCCCTGCCAACAAAGATGGGTATAATAAAATACCAGTTTTCATCACCATAGAAATTCAGAGTCAAGAAAAATGATCACGAGTTAATGTGGTGACTTGTTTTTCATGTTTTTCTTTTGTTTGTGTGAGAGAAAAAGAGGCAGGGGCACAATATAAGGTAAGATGTTCTACCAAGGTGGTCAGCTGCAATACATGCCTTGTTTGGTCTATGGACAGTATGGCCAAGTGCAATATACTGTTTAATTTTCAAAAAAAAAGGGAGCAAGAGTACCTTGAAATGACCTGAAATGGCAGTGTGTTCTCCTTACCACTCCTCTTCATATGAAGACATATCTATTAAGATGAATATTGCAAAACAAATTAACAATATATCACTGTTAGGAAAGGCTTTGTGCTGCGTTCTTTCAAATAAAAAATACAGATTGCTTATTCTATTAATTTGGATATCTAAATAAGAGTAAGAATATTAAGTAATTGGTAACGTTTATCAACAAAGCAATTTATGGTGCATGCACCTCAATGTTTTGCTGAGCAGAAACATTAAAATATCAACAAAATGTATCAATTAATATAAAGGTACACTGGAGTATAACTGGAAAAGCCAAAAAAGAATGCACCACACGACAGCCCTACGTTATTTTCCTCATTGTCATGCATTTAGTCAATTAATAAAGTTAACAAATTTGGCATACACAGAATAGAGTGTGCTCTGTACCATGTATAGTTTTGTTGCCAACTTAGCTGGTTCATCCTTTGACTCATGGATGAGTCTCTCAAGCAATTTAGCTGCTTCCATTTCCAAATCCTGTCCTGCAGCCATCAACGTTCCAAAAAACTACAAAAAAGATGCAAAATCCATGTAGATACAGCTTATAAATTCAGCAAAACGAGAGAGATGGGACTGTAAATAACAACCCAACGCCTTGTTGTGACTAATTTGCACAAATGCTAGCTCATAAACAGATGATGAAACTCACGGGTCGAGGAATTTAAACCCGATTCCTTGTTTGTCCGTGCCAACTCGGGAAAACCTAGCTGGAGCACCTTATTATTCGTCAATTTCCTTTGTATCAAGCGATCGCTCCATAATAACAAGCTTTCTGGAGTTCAATCTCAAATATGACCAAAAAAAGCTATAAAAGTTGTGGAGAAAAAAAATGGGGGGGGAGGTAAGTACAGGACGAAGAAAGAACTTCGAGAAGAGGGAAGCAGTAAAGGTAGCTAGTTTACCTGAAGAAGTTAGGGGAAATTGAACGCTACAGATGGTTTATGCATCTGCATCGTCTCTTCTCACTAGGTTAGGGTTTTCGATGATCTGTTGTGTGAAAGGGAGAAGAAAGGGCAATCGGATGGTGGTTCACTTAATTACATTCCTCTCCAGTTCAAACAGCAAAAGTGCATCGAGAGAGTCGGTTTTAGATTGAGAAGAACAGCTTGACGGGTTAGAAAGGGAATGGGATCTGGCTCTGCGGACGATTGCAGTATTAGGATAGTCTGATTTTTATTGATTGTATCGAGATTCGTGTCAAAGTATAAAGATTTTATTTTCATCTCTGACGATCAATCGTAAAATTAGCAGTCGATTCGAATCGTCCATCTGCTATAGCGCGCTATTACGCTACAGCAAATTCGGATCCGTTAGAAAGAGAGTTCCTTCTAGTAAAGCTAACCTATGATCGGGATGAGAAAAACTGGAAAAGAATTAAAAGAAAAAAAGTTTTCACTATTATTAAAGCGAAAATAAATAAAGAAATTAAGGATATAAAAGAAACTTTTCACCTCGACAAAGAATTCATGTCTATATTCATTTCTAGCACAAAATTCATATAACTTTGAATTTTCAAATTCATCATCATGATCACTACGAATAGTAACTATTTTTATCTCTCTTTAATTTTCAACTTGTTAACAAAAATAAATAAAATACTCACAAATCTATTTTTTGTATCTCAAAAAGTTAACTCAAGTATACCTACTAAAATAATCAACAATCACAAAAACATATCTTTCCCATGAAGTGACTCATTACCCGAAAGCACGCGGAATTTTGGCGCAGATAAGAAGGAGAGGTGTTGTAAGGGTAAATGGGATCATTGTTGCAACGCCCTGTATGGTCACTTACTACAAGGTAGCAGTTTGACCCATTAGGTCGGGCCAAGATGCAGCACGAATTTAATCGAGTTCTTAAAAGTTTATTTATTTATTCTTGGATGGGTTAAGGTCAGGCCGGATCAATACAGCAAATCATGTTGCAGGTCGAATTTGAACTCGAATCGGATCAGCTAAATTTAACTTTGCTAAATATCCACTTTAATAAAAATAAGAAAAATAGATAACTATTATTAGAAGTTCAAGATTTTGAAAAATGTCACTTCAAACTTAATTCAGATTAATGTCGCAGTCAATCTAGTTAGTTTTTAAATTTGTCCCAAAAAGTAAATAAAAAAACAGGAAATTAAAAACCTGAAATATACTTCTCTATGCTTAGAGAAGTTTCTCAAACCTTCTCTTAAGATGTGATTGATATCACCTCTTTTTCTAAACTAGCTCAAAGAAAATAATTTCAGAAGAAAAATTATCAAAAACTAGCAAAATTAAGTGGAAGAAGGTGGTGAGAACTTCTGAAATTTTTAATAATAAACAAAATAAATGGAAAAAGAACGGAATGGTAAAAATCGTGTTGAAATCACGAATTTGGAAATCCCGATATCTAAGATAGCGGAATTCTCTCGCAATCTAAGATAACGAGATGATCCCACTATCTTGGATGGCTGGATAGTCCTGCTATCTTGGATGGCGGGATAGTCCCGCTATGCAGGATGCTCCTTTATGCGTTTTTAAAAGGCAGAAGAGGAGAAGAGATAAGAAAATAAGAGAGAGAGTATTGTATCGAAAAAATTGGCGGTCGGTAGAGAAGAGATTAGTAGAAGAGTAGTGAGGAATTAGCAAGATAATTACAAATAATTTTTTATCTACAAATTTATTTGGTAGGCAGAATATGTTCTCGAGAAGGAAGAAGTTTGAATCTCCATCAGGTTTGCATGTAGTATTTTTTCATTTTTTTTTATTATGGATTATTTTTAGAACATTGTAAATAAGTTTAGAAAATTTAATATTGATAATTTGAACTTTGTAATTTGAAGGAATTATTGTTTACTAATGTGAACTTTGTAATTTGTTTTTTTATGTTTCTTTATTTTATCGTAATGACTTGTATTTTAAGATGAGTCATGCATCGCTAACAAAACCACAAGATAAAGAAAATTTAATATTTCGGGATACTTACTGGTCATGCTAAGCTCTCTATTATTTCCAGATTGGAGATTTTATTATTTCATCAGGTACTCTTCATTAAAATCTATAGACATCTGCATATTAATTGGTTATGTGTTGATTCAATTTTATTCCCCTAAGTAAGTAGTTATAGTTCTCATGTGTAGAGTTTCATTTAATCATGTTAAATGGAAAGGAAGTGATTGATGATAAGCTGTACCAGCTCCTACACATGTATTAAAGGTCGTTACTGAATATTATTCTTTCATTTATGTGTCTCTTAGTCATCTCACGAGGTTTTGTCCTATACTAACTGATCTTCAAAACAAATATAGAAGTATATTTGTTTCTATTTTACCAAGAATTACCCCTGTTTTGATTTTGTCAATGCTAATAAATCATTTTGGAAAGAAATTCAAATTGGGAAATACCTTATTGAGTATCGGATAAACCGGACTACTAGATTTGTGTACTGTAAATCTATTGGGAATGATCGAAAGGTATATAGTCAGAACCAACCTAAAGTATTTAGTCAGACCAACCTAAAGTATCTACTAGATAAGAGTTTTTCTTACATAATATGCTTTTCGTTGCTGTGCACAGACATAATTACTAGTATTTAATTAATTGTTGTTTTATGAGGTTGCTAAATCTCTTAAGGTCCATTTGGCAACATCAATTTTGGATGAAATATTGGAATAAAGGTTTATTCCAACAATATGATTTTGCCAAACGCGTTTTGAAAGAATAGAATAGTGGTAAAAGAGGCTATTTCAGTATACCACCATATAGATGAAATACCGGAATACACTATTTCGTATGACTAAGCAACCAATTATGCAGTGTAATTAACAATTTAATATATTATATATACCTTATTATTATTATTAATATTATTATATAATATATATTATTAAAATAATATTAATATTTACTATTAATTATTATTATATTATTATTTTAAAATAATGCATATTATAATAATTTTATATAATTGTATTCATTATTACTATAATTATCATTATTATTTGATTATGTTATATTATATTTGTAATTAACAATATTTTAGTATATTATATATAATTTATTATTAATAATAATAATATTATATTTTCTTTTTATTAAATTAATATTAATAATTACTAATAATTATTATTATTATTTTATTATTATGTTTTATTATATTTAATTAATAATATTTTATTGTATTATATACTATTATTATTATTATCGTTATTAATATTCGTATATTATATCGTATCGTTACTTTATTAGTATTTTATTATAATAATAATAATAATAATATCATTATAATTATTATATTTTTCTTCTATTATTAATATTATGTTATTAGTCATGATTATTGTTATTATTATCATCAATAATTTTTTTATTTTAGAAAATAACGCATATTATTATTAATTTATTATATATTTTTAGTGTATTAATGTTATCATTATTATAGTATATCATCATCATTATCGTTATCATAATTATCAATATTTATACTATTTCAATTGACACTTGCCAAACGACAATTTCGCTCTTTCGAACAGTCAAGAATAATTTTTTTACTATTATTTTATTTTATCACTCTTTTACATCTCTTCTAATGATATTCCTTGATTTGCCAAACAGACCTTTACTGTTGTAGAGCACTAACCTCAAATTCACCTTACCGGTTCGTAGCAACTGTGTTTGTGTGTTAAGTCAGATATGGATTTAGTGTGAGACCTTTTCTTTTGTAGGAAGCTGGCTATTGATTAATTTGAAAAAGATTTCATGATCTTATTTTGTACTTGTGTTGTTAAGTTATTTATTTAGTAAATTGGCTTCTTGCAACTTATTTTTTAGTTGCAAGGTCTCAAGACATAGGTTCACATCGAATTTGAATCTTCTACAATAATTTGTTTTTTATATTGACAGTTGGATCGATTCGAATCATCAACTTTGAATCACATGCAAGAATTTTGTTGATCGAACAACACTTTTTCTGTAGGAAAATAATTATTTTTTATTAATTTTACTATATATGTCAAATATATTTGATGTAGTAACACATCAAATTTCGATTCGGTTCATGTCTCGGTCTGAATTCCAAAAACTCTTGTGTTCTTTACTTTTGTTACAATTTCTTATTTACTTGACTTTGAATGTCACTGATTTGAAACATTGCTCGTAGAATTGTGCGAGAAAAAAACTCATAATGATTTAGACTAAAAACATTCAAACTTTGAATCGTCTATTTACCAACACTAAAGACCTTAGTGGCAACATACATTTTTACTCAAATGTTTTAATTTTTGTCCCCTTCAAAGAAATAAAATAAAAGGAACAAATGTCAACAGAGCATATTTTAGTACTATGTAATGTAGCAAACTAGCGCAGAATGATTTTGGTAATGTATTTGTGCTCTTATGCATTTTTTTATACTAGTACATTGGTTGTGTAACGCAGCAGGTAATTTTTTTGTCGTTTACGTCTTTATTATTTTTAACCAGTGCATTGTATCTATGTTATTGATTAGCGAAATACTTTGGCTATTCATAATGTCATCTCAACGTAAGCTAATAGATTGCGACTTGCAAATTACAAGCAATGATTTTCAAGTTAAATCATTCGCCATTTTGGACCAACTTTTATGTATATCTACATGTTGAAAACTCAAAATTATGGACAGAGAGAAGTGAAGATATCAATTCTATAAAAATTATAAACAATTGTTACTTTGTTGGTAAAATAAATGATAAAATTAGAAGTAAAGAAAACATGTTTTTCTTTATTGTTATGGAATAACATTTTCTTATTTCTGAAAGGTAAATTTTGACGAATGTAACAATAAATTTTGAGAGGCAAAAGAGAGAAAAGCGCAAAATTTTAGACGGGGAGGTCGCCTCCGGCCTCCACCTCATCCTTCCTTCCTCCTTTTCTTTCTCCTCTTTTATTTACTTCTCTCCCCCCTCTTCTCTTCTTGATTCGGATAGAGGTTTCAATATTGAGCTGAGGCACATAGGTGATCTATTAGAGACGATCTGACATAGACGATTTTCTCTTGGATTCTGATAGAGAAGATCTGGTGTTGTTAGGGTGATTGATTTGGCGCCAAGGCTAGTTGAGCAACGAATTTTAAGATGATCGATTTGGTGCTATTAAGGTGATCAATCAGGTGTTCGATTTGGCGCAAAGGCTGGCTGAGGTGATAAGGCGCATAGGTGATATTGATAGAGACGATCTGATACTGACCCGAGGCATATACTTGATCTGGCACTCGATTTGGCAATATTATGGAGACGATCCTGATGATCTGATAAAGGGAATGTGAATGATGCTTGGGTTTAATGAAGACTCTCCCCTCCGTTCACCTCTTTCCTTTTTTTGTTCTGGAACAAGAAATCATTTGTTCTCCTACCCTCCCCTCCTCTACACGACTACACCTCTTTGGAGCAAACCCTAAGCGTTAAATTTCGTTTTGTCTACCAAAAAATAAGAAAAAGTGTTGACATTAACTATAGCACAAGTGCGAAATATGGATAATATTAAATTACATTTATCAAGAAGAATAAGCACTCATACGAGGCTACAAAAAATGCAATCATCACTGTATTAAATATCACTACTGAAAAAGATTCTTCATTTTGATCCCCAAAATCAAATGGTATTTATTCGGTTAAATCTATGTATGATTTTTATTTTTATTTTGATGAAGTTAGTATAAAATTATAGCACACAATATGGATACTCAAATTTCTTTAAAATTCAAACTTTTTTTTATGGTAGGCATTTAATAATGAAATTTTAGCCGGGGAGAATTTGCACTAAAGTTACATGTATTTACTGTAATCAAGAGGAAAGCGTAGAGCATTTATTCTTTCGTTGTAATATCAGTTTACAATTTTGGCAACAAATTCAATATCATATGACAAGTAGCATTCAATTAAATATATCATCTTTAGATCAGTTGTGATTGTCTTTTGTAGAGCTAGGAAACTACGAAGTACATCAATGGCAAATACAGTTGGATGCTTTTACCTGGGTGATTTTGTTGGGATTTCATGTGTAAGTTCAAGAGGACGAAAATTAAAATTTTTGCCTCTATTTAACTCAATACACAAAGGATCTTATTTATATAACAATTGCAAGCAAGATTATACTATGACATTTCATCAAACACCTCTTGTGCATCAACAAAACAGAAAACAATACATTTATTTCTTGCACAAAAGTGGATAAAAGGTTATACCTAAAGAGATTGTCAAATCTCTTTGTAGAGAGGAGTCGATTCCTCTTCTAGGTCTCTTGAAAACCGTCGTCTTCCTTCTTCGGCCATGGAAGCACCCTTGTCTCTTGGTTCACCTTGAACCTAAACAACAACCTAAAGCATCTTTAGATAGATGGATGTAGAGGTTAGAGCTTAGATCCAACCACCTAGATCTTCAATCTTCAATGAACAAGCTATTTCATTTGGTGGCTAAACCTTGCAAGAGAAGAGAAAAGAAGAGAAAGAAGAACAATGAAGTTTTTTTTCTTTCTACACACAAGAGAGGAGAAAAATGGGTTACTATTCACGGTTACTATTCATGCTACTATAGCAAGAGAGAGAAAAAAGTCATTTTTTCATCTCAAACATACCCATTTATATAGTCAAGTCCTAGGGCAACGCTTGTGTTAATTATTTACACAAATGGCTATGATTACTCTCTTGTTATTCCCTAATCATATTTTGCAAGGATTTAATTTATGAGTAAATAATATTACTATATTATTCTAATATGAATTAATTTATTATTCTTATAATGCTCTCAAACATTATACAAAATAATATTCACATATATTCTCATAAATTTATTTTATGATCTAAGCATGTCATTTTACATGACATATTACTTTAACATTTTATCACATGCATTTTAACTCATACATCATGAGATTAAATACATCATTCAAAATGTAAAATACTTGTTGTTCATGTTCAGTTGGTGTGACCTTACAGAGGATCTACGTCATCTTGGGATATAATATAAAATACTTTATATTATGGACTATAAGAGGTTCTATCACTACATTATAGTCTCCCAAACGACATAGTCGTTACGTGCTTGATCCACTTAATTTGTGTCTATCCTTGTCTCATGATATTTTAAATAATATGCAAAATAGGATCGTGTCATTTTTGCATTATATTCTTTTCTTGATCTCTCAAGTGAATTATAAGTATAACTACATCAGTTATATTGCATGCAATATAATTTCACTTTACTAAAGGGCCCAGTAATATCATAACTCAAATAATTGAGGGACAATAATAATATTGACATATAAATTTCTCCCGCACAAGTTGTACATAACGAATTACTATATTATTCCAATCATTTGAATGGACTTTAATAGTAATCACATTATATACTTCTCATGTGAAAAACTTACATGTCTCATATATAAGATTCAAAGACACATTGAAAACATTAATGACACAAAACTAATCCATATAATGCTCCATCTAGTTAGGTCATGTTCAGTATATAAAGAATCACCATTTTATATACTCATGTCATTGAATGATAATCACTTATCAACATTTATAGAACTACAATGTACATTCAATTGACATGACAATCTTCATGGTAATAATGTTTCCTTTAATTACCACGATTGTGAACATATTTAGGATTATATGTTTTCATCTAAAGAGTTCTATGGTTCATGACCATGAGCATCTTCTTGAACGCTTCTAAAGATATAACATATCAATCTCAAGGAACATAAATGTATAATAATATTTAAAATCATAAACAATTCATAAATTCGTTATCAAAAAGATAACTTTCAAAACACATAACCTTCAGTCTCCCACTTGTTTTTAAAGTTTCTTATATGCATCAACTCTAAAAAGAGAGAACCCTTTCAATTTAGTTTTCAAGCCATTCTCCATGATCTTGTAGAATCATGGACTCGAAATGAATTTCGTTCTTGGCTTACGATAAAAGCGTTTTCAAGGAATCAGCTATGTTGTTGTTTGTGTCTACCCATATTAATATAATTTTGCCTTTGTCTATAAAGTTTCGAGTCACGAAGTACTCTCTATCATGTACTTTGTCTTATGATGTGATATTGGCTCCTTGATTTGCATAATAGATGTACTATTGTAGCAAAACAACTCCAAGGATCCTTCACAGGATAAGACAACACTATATTTCTTAGGATACTTCTTTATCCATTCTTCTTTGCTTGCCTCTACGGCCGCCATGACTTTCGCTGAGGTGATTGAGTTTGTCATAGTTGATTACTTCCAACTATGCTAACTCACTTTACCGCCAATCAGAAGAAGGACGTATTCAGATTGATCATCTGGATCAGTTATAAAACTAGCATCAGTGTAGTCTTCTACAATGAGCTCTCTTTGACCACTATAGACAAGAAACTTATTCTTGGTCCTTTTTAGGTACTTAAGAATATTCTTGTCTGTAATCCAATAATTAGGACTAGATGAAGTCTAATGATGACTTGTCATTCTTAGAGCATACCCGACATCCAGTCTGCAAGCCATAACATACATGATGCAATCTATGACTGATTCATAGGAAACATTATTCATGCATTTTATGTCTTTGTGTGTTGTGACAAATTGTAACTTGCTAAATTGCACAACACTTTTTTTGACACATTTTCCTTCTTGAAATTTCCCATACGAAATCTTTCCAAGATTTTGTCAATTTAAACTTTTTGACTTAGGCCAATGTGCTTATGAGGACTATCTCTATATTTCTTAATCTCTAAGACATATTGAGCCTCATTCATGTCTTTCATTGAAAAAAAATATTATTTTCAATGAGCTCTTTGTTTGCTCCATCAAAGATACTTCATTCTACATTAACAATATGTCATCGACATGCAAGACCTCTAGAGCTACATATGACTCCCACTAACCTTCTTGTATACTCAAGGTTTTTCCTTGCTTTGAATGAATCCATGAGTTTTAACCTCTTCATCAAAGCGCTTGTTCCACATCTTCAATGTTTGCTTCATGCCATAAATGGCTCTTTGAAGCATGCATACTTTGTTGCTGTTCTTTGGATCATCAAAATCTTGATGTTGTAACATGTACACACCCTCATCTATCTTACCATTTAGGAAAGTTATTTTGAAATTTAATTGACAGATTTCATAATCCTAAAATGCATCAATACCTAGCATAATCCGAATAGATTTGAACATGGAAACTTGTGAAAAAGGTTTCGTCATAGTCAATCTCTTGAATTCGACTAAAACCTTTCATTACAAGTCTTGCTTTATTTTTCATGTTACTATTCATGTCCATCTCCCTTTTAACAACTCATTTGTTATTAATGAGTTTATTTCCTTAAGGAAGATCTATCAAGTTCTACACTTGATTGCAATACATGAATTTTATTTCGAATTATGGTTGTCTTCCGTATTTTCTTTCCATTGCTTCTTCATTGGTCGAGGGATCTTCGGTATCCATTACCAAGACTTCATGAAGACCCATATAAAAATCAGGTCTTCTTCTTTCCCTTGTTAACCTTTATAAGCTTACTATGTTCTTGCAACTCCTATTGAGACTACTCAACTTCTTTCACAATATATTGTGAATTTGGTTCTTGCTCGGGTCGAGTTGAACGAACACTTGGTGAGAGGTATAAGTCTCTTCAACAAACTTTTGTGAAGCGTGACTGTTTGTACTCCCACTGATCAAAAGAACATTATGTGACATTTCATGACCATCTTGAATGCTATCATTCATCTCATGATCACTTGCGGATCCTCTTGAGTTTTCTCAAGTGTTATCCTATTGCCATTGCTTTTGATTCTTTTGAGAAATTTCTTCTCTAAGAATACTGCACCATTCTTAACAAATATAATATTCGTTAACTTGTGCCAAAAGTTGTAACCTTTTTATTTTGGATCTCTCCTGAAGAAGCATTTATCTATTTTGGATTTTAGTTGACATCATACGCTTGACGTATGACTCACAATCCAAAACTTTGAGAAAAATATATGTTGGATGGTTTGCCCATCCAAAATTAATATGGAGTTTTCTCAATGGATTTTAATGGAACAATATTTAGTGTGTGAGCTGATGTTTGAAGTGCGTGACCCCAAAAATACAAAGATAGCTATGTTTGGTACATCATTGAACGAACCATATCAATCAATGTTCGATTCATTCTCTCAGAAACACCATTTCACTGCGGTGTTCTAGGTGGAGTGAGTTGTGGTATGATACCACATTCTTTCAAGTATGTACTAAACTCATTACTCAAGTATTTGTCTCCACGATCAATTCGTAATTCTTTTGTCAAGTTGATTTTCTACTTCATTCTTGTATTCTTTGAATTTTCTAAAGAATCCATTCTTATTCTTCATAAGATACACATAGTCATATCGACTATAATTATTTATGAAGATAATGAAGTACCTATAACCAACTCTTGCACTCTTATTCATAGGACCACATACATAAAAAATGTATGAATTCCAATAAGTCGTTTGTCTTTAAACCTTTATCATTTAAAGATGATTTGGTCATATTTCCTATTAAACAAGATTCACATTATTGATTACAAGCATGAATAAACTATTCCCATATAATGAGCAAAGAGATGTGACTCACACAACTCTTGCTTATTTATGGCCTAACAACGAATTCATGTTGAGTAGTTAACAGACATGAACAAGTCATTTCCACATAATGAGTAGAAAGTTGTGCCTCACACAACTCTCACTAATTCATGGCTTAATAACAAAGTCATGGTTGGTAGTTAACAAGCATGGATGAGTCATTTTCACATAATGAGCAAAGAGATGTGCCTCACACAACTCCCACTCATTTTTGGCCTAATGACGAATTCATGCAATTTTCACAATTTCTAGCAATTAAGATCACACTCATGTTTATTCTCAATTACTAGCTTAAAGTGGATAAAATGTGTTGCTTGTTTATATGACCAAGACATAGTGCCATAAAAAGTATTTTATTCGTATGTGACATCTTGAGTATCTTGTTATTGACATTCAACATATGTTTATCCTTAACTAAACAAAGTATCATTTATTAGAAATGATAGCATTTGTATAAACATGATAAAAATCCTTTAAATTTTAATACAAACCACTAGACAATTGTAAGTTGAGGGTGCCGAGTATAATCACATATATACTTGCACCATTGGTCCATTACCAACTTTCAACACAACCTCTCATTTCGAGAGTGATCTTTTATCCCTCAGTGCATTCACATTATAAACTAAGTGAGCACAGGATTCAGTATCATTACCAAATCTTGGATCATCGTACTAAATTTAAATTTAGTTTAATAACAAGTATGCATTTGGGATGCTTGCTTTCAACCTTTGCCTCTATCCAAGTCATTCTTGTACTTGGGGCAATTCATTTTGAAATGTCCCTTATCGTGGCAATAGAAGCGCTCTATGTTAGAGTTTGGAGAGTCATTCTCCTTACTTCTCTTGGAGGTGCTCTCTTGAGCTCCTCCATCCTTTTCCATTGAGTAAGAGATGCATCTTACTCGTCTTGCTCTTTCTATTGCCTTTGTTCTTAGCAATCATCTTGCTTTTCGACACGATAGTTGAGACATATTTCTCATTTGTCCTTTTTTATGTCATTAGCAAGGGGTGTTTTATAACCATAGAAAACAAAATTAGGAGATATAGACAGCTATAAAATTCATTAAGGGTATATCGTTGTTCATGAATAAGAATTTGTACTAACAAAATATTTAAAGTTTGTCCGTTTTGTTAATCACACAAGACCCCTTTCAAATAAATAGACATTATCCAAATATTTGTCAAGGTAGGTAATCATTTACCAATCATAAACTTTTAAGTAAAACTTAACCTTATGACTCTTGTCATTTTCATTAAGAAAGAATAATTCAACTTCTTAATAAAACTCTCTTTCTCAAAACCCAAGCCTAGATCTTGGTGATTTGTTAAGAAAACTCATTTTATTGGACAACAAGAATGAATGAGTTATTTCCACATAATGAGCAAAAGATGTGCCTCACACAACTCCACTCATTTTTGGCTTAATAACTAATCCATGCAAGTTACACGATTTCTAGTAATAAGAGTCACACTCATGCTTATCTCCGACTACTAGCTTAAAGTGGATAAAATGAGAAGGAAAGATACTCTTATATTTTTCATGGACATAGTGAAAATATGATTGATAATTTTGTGGTAGGGCATGTATTCATCCAAACAATACTTAGCCTAACAATACAAATTATCTAACATATTCATAAAATAAATAAGCTGTGTGGGTTGTATGGCTCCCTCTTGCATTCTTGTAGCTTCATTAATCATCTTCAGAAGGAACACATCTAAGCTACTAAAACCCACCCAATTTTCAATATACTTTTGAAGCTATTCTAAAGAAAAATGAAAAGTACATCTAGAATAACCCTAATTTAAAATCCTATGTGGTATGCAAGCCAAGAATGAATTAATACATGAATGACAACCTAACATCATTGCCATAATTTAATTATTACAATTAATTAATAATGGCACCTTAGGCCGCAATTACACACATTCATACACATCATTCATTACAACACACAAGGCATTGGAAATCTTGAGCCATACAAACCCACAATCCTCCTGCAAAACAGGGTTAGTATACAAGTATAATCTCACTGCACTATTCAATTTTGTTTAGTTATGTCCATATCTCTCAAGTTATTATTCCATCTAAATTATTTTAAATCCCAAAAATAATCTCAATAGAATAAATATTTATCAATTAAATGTCATTCCCTATGACTTTTAAGTTATTCTCACATGGCGAGCAAAGAGCAGTGCCTCACACAACTCTTACTCACTTATGGCCTAATAACAAAACAAGTCATGCTTGATTGCCCTTTTAGAAAGTCAATTATTCAATAGAACAAACATTTATCTTTTAAATGTTATTCTATATGATTCATTTAAGAATCTCCAATATTCTGTAATGATTTTTAGAAAACATAAATTGACTTGTTTGTTCTTAATCATCATTATTGTTAATTAAAATTTTAATTCTATCACTTTCAATCATACTTGGATGAGTCCTAACACAATATTTTTTACAAAACAAATCATTGTGCAACAATAAATTTCACAAAAATGAAATTTCAGAAACTGTTTCCAGTTTCAACCTGCTGCGCACCAGTCAGTGTTTTCTATGTCAAAAAATGTTTCTTTCGAATTAAACTTCAAGCCATACATTTCTGAAAACTAGATTTAAGTACCTTTTCTATATGTACAAAGATATCCAGAAAATAGTTAACCATTTGTGAGAAAAACATATTTTAATCCAGGATTCCAGATCTGGAAAACAGATTGTTGTCACCTCTGTAGTTTATAACTTTACATAAAATCCGTAATACTTTTGTATTACAAAATATAGTTTTCTAGAAACAAGACTTCATCATATTTCTAATGATAGGTAGCATGCATGAATCCATTCATCAAAATTTGAGATATGCTATTTTGAATCTCAACAAAACAGAAAACTGGACACAGAAAATCCAACACTATACCCATTTTTTTCTTATTTTTGTTTACCTTAATAAAACAATTTAAACTCCTCATTTTATTTTAGAATCTTTATCCACACATCATAAACTAATGTAGGAATTTTTTTTAGATTCCCAAAAATCGTGATTCAAAAATTACCAAAGTGATTAAATGTCTTAAGAACCCAAAAGGGACAGATTTATGAACAAAAACTTGAGAGATAAGTAACTAAACACTTGTGCACTTAATTTAGCACTAATTAAATAGTCTAATTGCTATAAAATAAGCCTAAGCTCTGATACCGCGGTTGGAATTTCATGAGTAAGTTCAAGACGACGAAAATTAAAATTTTTGCCTCTATTTAACTCAATACACAAAGGATCTTATTTATATAACAATTGCAAACAAGATTATACTATGACATTTCATCAAACACCTCTTGTGCATCAACAAAACAGAAAACAATACATTTATTTCTTGCACAAGAGTGGATAAAAGGTTATACCTAAAGAGATTGTCAAATCTCTTTGTAGAGAGAAGTCGATTCCTCTTCTAGGTCTCTTGAAAACCGTCGTCTTCATTCTTCGGCCATGGAAGCACCCTTGTCTCTTGGTTCACCTTGAACCTAAACAACAACCTAAAGCATCCTTAGATAGATGGATGTAGAGGTTAGAGCTTAGATCCAACCACCTAGATCTTCAATCTTCAATGAACAAGCTATTTCATTTGGTGGCTAAACCTTGCAAGAGAAGAGAAAAGAAGAGAAAGAAGAACAATGAAGTTTTTTTTCTTTCTACACACAAGAGAGGAGAAAAATGGGTTACTATTCACGGTTACTATTCATGCTACTATAGCAAGAGAGAGAAAAAAATCATTTTTTCATCTCAAACATACCCCTTTATATAGTCAAGTCCTAGGGCAACACTTGTGTTAATTATTTACACAAATGACTATGATTACTCTCTTGTTATTCCCTAATCATATTTTGCAAGGATTTAATTTATGAGTAAATAATATTACTATATTATTCTAATATGAATTAATTTATTATTCTTATAATGCTCTCAAACATTATACAAAATAATATTCACATATATTCTCATAAATTTATTTTATGATCTAAGCATGTCATTTTACATGACATATTACTTTAACATTTTATCACATGCATTTTAACTCATACATCATGAGATTAAATACATCATTCAAAATGTAAAATACTTGTTGTTCCTGTTCAGTTGGTGTGACCTTACAGAGGATCTACGTCATCTTGGAATATAATATAAAATACTTTATATTATGGACTATAAGAGGTTCTATCACTACATTATAGTCTCCCAAACGACATAGTCGTTACGTGCTTGATCCACTTAATTTGTGTCTATCCTTGTCTCATGATATTTTAAATAATATGCAAAATAGAATCGTGTCATTTTTGCATTATATTCTTTTCTTGATCTCTCAAGTGAATTATAAGTATAACTACATCAGTTATATTGCATGCAATATAATTTCACTTTACCAAGGGGCCCAGTAATATCATAACTCAAATAATTGAGGGACAATAATAATATTGACATATAAATTTCTCTCGCACAAGTTGTACATAACGAATTACTATATTATTCCAATCATTTGAATGGACTTTAATAGTAATCACATTATATACTTCTCATGTGAAAAACTTACATGTCTCATATATAAGATTCAAAGACACATTGGAAACATTAATGACACAAAACTAATCCATATAATGCTCCATCTAGTTAGGTCATGTTCAGTATATAAAGAATCACCATTTTATATACTCATGTCATTGAATGATAATCACTTATCAACATTTATAGAACTACAATGTACATTCAATTGACATGACAATCTTCATGGTAATAATGTTTCCTTTAATTACCACGATTGTGAACATATTTAGGATTATATGTTTTCATCTAAAGAGTTCTATGGTTCATGACCATGAGCATCTTCTTGAACGCTTCTAAAGATATAACATATCAATCTCAAGGAACATAAATTTATAATAACATTTAAAATCATAAACAATTCATAAATTCGTTATAAAAAATATAACTTTCAAAACACACAACCTTCAGATTTACAATGACATAACACTTATTTTTCAGGGAAAATGTTCAGCTGATCTCCGCATCGATCCCCACTAGACGCGTCCATTGAGTTTCGGCTAAAAATTGTTTTCGTTATTAACTTATTATGCATTTATTTTTACTATTATGCATCTAATAACATGCATAATAGTTCAAATACTTATGATTTATATTATGCATATTATGTTTATTTTGTTTTTTTATTCTACTTATGATTTATATTATGCATGTTAATTATATTACATAAATGTGTTATTATGAACGTTATTCATATTATTTTGCATGTTAATTACATGTAAAATAACAAAAAAATATGGATAATAAGCAAAATATCATTCATCATAACTAGAACATTTTTCAAAATAAATGAAACTGGATTCGTCCAGTTCGCATCGATGAGCATAGCGACATTCGTTTTCAGTCGAGCGTCCAGTCAATTATATGCATAATAACAAAAACAACATGCATAATATAGAAAACAACATGCATCATAACAAAAATAACATGCAAACTAAACTCGACTGAACCCGTCCATCCTATTGGGATCGATGAAGGGATCGATATATCAGCTCTCATTTTTCAAAATGATAATATTAAGGAGTTTAAAACAATTTATTGGTCAATAATGAATCTATTTTTTTGTTTTGGATAGAGGACCCTTGTAAAATAGCTCACCTTTTCAATCCCAAGTTCTGCACTTTGATGATAATAAAGACTTTCAAGATCAATCAGTTAATCAAGAACAATCAAGACACAATCTGAAGATGAAGATTTGCTGAATCGAGTTCTTAATTTTTTTAATGTCTGTGTATTAAATTCAGTTTGTCAAAACAATACCTTTTGGTTGTAATATTTTGGGTAGCTGATGGATGTTGTATCTTTCAAGGTAATAGCTGCAGGAGTGCACGATAGTCATCTTTTAGTTTAGAATATCTTGTTGGTTCAAAATTTTCTTTTTCGTTTTATTTATCCATAATATTAGACATTCTGTACAAATTTCCAATGGCAGAGTCATTTATGGGCAAGGATAAATGTCCGGGCTTGATTTAAAAAAAATAAAATTTCATGTATTTTTAGTTATTTTTGTAATGAAAAATTAACTTTTAATGAATTTTAGTGAGTTTGTTTTCGAACTTGATCTCAACTTCAGCTCGAATTTAAATATCCTCTTACTCCGCCCCTGCAAATGTCTGGTATATTTTGCGCCCCTTTTGAATTTGTAAATAAACTAAATACGCTGTGTTGAGTAACCTCTTTCGATGCAAATTGAATGGTGAAGTCATGTCATTTGGTTAGGTCTGCAAGAAAAATTCATAGTTCGTAATTCGTTCGAGTTCGATTCGACAAAAGTTCGAAATTAGTTCGTTCGATTTCAGTTCGAAATTAGTTTCAAATCAAATCAAACTAGTTCGAAATTGTTTTGAATCAAACTCAAACTAGGGTCAGTTCGTTCGAAACTGTTCGTGAACGAAAACAGTTCGAATCTTGAGAGATCTGAACCATCAGATGATATCGAGACTATTGATATATATGTAGTTTGTGCTACGAGTTCGTTTGAATTAGTATCAAATCAAACTCAAATTTGATATAGTTCGTTCGAATATATTATCTACTTCATCTTCATTTTCATTAGAGATAGTTAATTAATGTATCTTTAATGTTAGTATCTTTATTTTCATTCAGATACTCTCTAGTTAGTTCACATGCACTCTCTCCATTGCCAACATCCTACTATTTATCCTCTTCAATTAGATAATATTCCTCATCTTCGTCATATGTTTTTACTACTTTTTGGTTGAGCAGCAAAAAATCTGTAGTTCGTAATTAGTTCGAGTTCGATTCGAATCAGTATCAAATCAAACTCAAACTTCACACAATTCATTCGAAACTTGTTCTATTTCAAATCAAACTAGTTCGAAATTGATTTTAAATCAAACTCAAACACAAACCCGTTCGTTCGAATTCGATTCGTTTGCAGCCCTACATTTGGTGAGCTCGGTTTTACATTTTTTTTCCGCCAATCCTTCATTTTTTTTCGCCAATCATTCATTTGGTCCTTTCCTTGTCCACAAAATTGTACAGCAATAGGGATTTTTGTTAGCGGTTGAGAGTAAACATGTGTCTGGGCCTGAAGCTCCATCTGTTTTTGGTTATTGAAAAGGTTATCATTTCTTTTCAAAAATAATTATGAGACACTGTTTTTTCTTAAAATAATTATTTTGAAGGACCAAATCTGAAATTTCCAAATTTATGGGAACGGATGGATGGTTCTAGAATTATTTTATAGAATTTATTCAACCGAAATTGCCCCTTTTGCGTGCATCAGACGATATATTACCGGTGTATACAAGCCGTTGGATTTAAATCGTACGGTCACAGAGAGGAGCCAAAAATGCAATAAGCGTGAGAGATTGCAAAAATAATTTCTAGCAGACCTAATATTTCTATATATACAAACGCGCGGCCGTTCCAGCCAAACCGAGAAACCGATCCCGCCTGAAAACCCTAACCCTAGATTGTGCGAAGCGTGCGACGATCTTCTTCCTTCTCTCGTTGTTCAGGTTTGTACGCTTCTCTTCTCACCTCTCCTCTGGGGATCGGATGCTTAGCTATTCTCGTTCGATTCCGCTGTTAGGTTTCTGTTCTTGCTTCCTTTTGATGGATTTTGTTTTTCCGATTCGCTATGGTGATTTTAGCTGAGGAAACTCTAGATTGATCGTAGGATGGCTTATCGTGTAAATAACTTGTACAATTTTTTGCTCAAGTCGGTATCTATCCTTGATCTCCTTTGTACAATTTATGTGTTTCACTACATGCTACGCCGGGTACTGGCGTCTTCATTTTGATCGAATCTCGGTGATTAATTTTGAGACAATACCCTGACTGAGATTTGTATGATGCTTTCTCCATAATAGAAGTATCGTACTGAATCCCTTTGTTGTTTTTCTGGTACGAAGGTCACCTTGTTGTTGTAACTTTAATATACTTTGTCTGTAATCAGGACTTCTAACAATGGCAAGCAAGAGAATTCACAAGGAATTGAAAGATTTGCAGAAGGACCCTCCGGTCTCGTGCAGTGCTGGTAAGTTTTTCTTTGATCCCCTAATTTTAGGGATTTTGGAGAGATATCCTATGCTTGATTAAAATCATAGATATCATTGAAGTCTCTACATAGCGGACTGATTTAAGATGCTGATCTGTTGTTTCATTTAACTGTAAGTTTGGAGTAATAATTGAACCATAGAGATAATTAAAGAAAAATAGATAATACCTTATAACTAGGACTAGGTTAGAAGAGGTGATAAAGGGTGGTCTCCATACCCGTTCAACTTCAATCCTAGTCCATGGGAGAAGTCACTTTTAGATAAACAATTTAGTTTGTGTGGGATGAAAACTGTCTTTTGATAATGTTTTGATGTGTTGTTATCTTTTGGTTAATACTGTAATTTGAAGTAGGAGCTACTTTGGCAAAATTTAGTTAGAGCAGATACTTTGGGTAGTTTCTAGTAGTCTTGATACATGGTTAGATATAAAACTTAGATGAGCAGTAGTATTAAGATTGGAACTCTACGAAAGGCTAGTTTTTCCTTTCAGAAAAAAAATGGTTTTTTTTGCTTCTCTGACCTTTATAAAATTTCAATGAAATTGGTGGGATTAACACACTTCTAGGTCAAAAATGTTATAACTAGGACCTTACTGACCCCAAATTGGTATGGATTTGATGCTGACATACTGGATCTTATGTCCTAAATGGTTATATGTTCAAAGAAATCTTGTTCAACCTACAGCCATACAATTCTGTTTACTATGATATCTTTGTTCAATTAGCTTTCTGCTTACTATGATATCACACATGCAATAATTTCTGATTCTTTATCCTTAAGTAGTCATTGTTTAGAGAAGTTGTTCTTCATTAAAATGCTACGCTCTCATGCATGCCAGAATTTTTGACATTCTTAATGAATCAGATGATTTAGTTAAACTGAGCATGTATTAAGCTCCTAAATAAATTTTGACATTCATTAAGCATTTTATTACAGAATTTGCCTTTTTACAAGACACACAGCTATTTGAAAGTTCTTTTTTTAGAATAGTTTGCTTGTTTATATTTGTATAAATAAATTAGTTCTGATCAATGTTCCTATAACATGGCCATTCACATGCACTTAATTGGTTTGGTTCATTGAATCATTTATTTCTTAGGACCTGTGGGTGAGGATATGTTTCACTGGCAAGCTACAATCATGGGCCCTGCTGATAGCCCATTTGCTGGAGGCGTTTTCTTGGTGAATATTCACTTCCCTCCAGATTATCCATTCAAGCCTCCTAAGGTATAAATTGACCCCTCTACTCTTAAATCAATTTTTTTAAATAGTATAGAAGAATAGACAATCGATTCCTATAACTAGTTGAATGTATGTTTGGAACTGCCGTGGATTGAGATGGTTTTGGTTCAGAATCATGTAGATTATATTATTCCAAGAATTGGCATAACTAGATATTTTGAAAATGCTAATACTTGCTAGTATTTTCTTAATTTATTGATTGTCTATATAGATGTAGACAATATGATTCAACCATAATACTGACTCTCAGTTGTGTGCATCTCAATATTCATGTTTGATTGATGTTATTTTGTGTTTGTATTCATTTTGGTCAGGTGTCTTTTCGCACAAAGGTGTTCCATCCCAACATCAACAGCAATGGCAGCATCTGCCTTGACATCCTCAAGGAGCAATGGAGCCCGGCTCTTACAATTTCTAAGGTTCATTTTTTTCTTTTTTCATTCCTTGCATTGAGCCACTTTGCCTACTTTTAAATTATGCAATGTATTCCAAGGACTGTAATCGTGTAGTTTGCTTTTATAATGTAGTTTATAGATGTTCCTCTTTTGAATTCCACACTTTCAAAAGTTCCGTACAAAATGCTTACATAAGATATTATCTGGATCTCTGACTTACCTGGTTAGTTTATCCATGTTTCTCTTTTGAATTCCACAATTTCAAAAGTTCCGTGCATAATGCTTACATAAGTTATTATCCGGGTCTCTGACTTGCATGGTTAAATGAACTAAGATTTGTAAAACTTCTCATATGATGTAATTTTGACTTGCTGGATTCGGTCTTATTGTTACTGACTCAAAATTCTAACTGATTTTGTACAGGTCCTGCTTTCCATTTGCTCGCTTTTGACAGACCCAAACCCTGATGATCCCTTGGTACCTGAGATTGCACACATGTACAAGACCGACAGAACCAAATATGAGACGACTGCTCGTTCTTGGACCCAGAAACATGCTATGGGTTAAAAATGAGGCAAATACCTCTTCAACATAAGAGTAGGAGCCATATAAACATAATAGCAGTTAGTTTGTTATGGCAAAAGAAATATAATATAGTTCCTTTTACTATGGATATGTGGATTGTTGATTTCTGGTTATGGTCTGCCTAGAGACAATTGAAAATTGCTCTGTGGACATGCAATTCTAGCTAATTTATTCTATAAAAATCCTCATATGGTTTGTGGAAATATGAATATTAGGCCTTTTGGTTGGTTTTACTCGTCAGATTATATTCTTTGAGGAGCTGATTAATGTTTTGGAAATATTAATATTTTAGGACCATTTATCACCATACCATTAATATTCTGATTTTTATGTAAGATGTACTTTATTATTAAGATGATAAAGTACTAACCAAAATAAGTCTACGTGGTGAGGAGAGTTTGAATGGCTCTCTAAATTCTTGTGGAGCTATTTTATGGAATGCTCTTATCGAACAAAATGTCTTTCCTCCAAATAAATTAACAGATTGCTCGTGCCGATTTTTTTTTTAAATTTATTAATAATATTAAAATTAAATATTCAGAAAAGAAGAAAATTAAATCTACTAAAAACGCGTTGCTGTCATTAATTTTCTTTTCGAACTTTTTTTTGAGAAAAAAACTACTCCTTTATGCTAGACACTCAGGCCACAGGCCCTTTAGAGTTCGAATTTCAAAAATTTTTTTAACAGAACGAGCAGTGATCGTTTATTTTCCATTCTTCAAATGCCTTGCTGGCTGATGCGATGTCTTGGGGAGACTTTATAATGAATGATTATAGTGCTTTTGGGATTTGGTATCCGTTTCACTCTTACTTTCCTAATTCCTATCCAGTATTCATTGAAAGTCTTATGGATAATGTGAAAAATTGAAGATGATCCATTTTCTGAAATGGAGCTGAACGCATTGGGACTTGGAAGTTGAGCAATGTTGAAAAGTGATTTCTTTGGAGAATCAAGCAGCTCCGCTCCCAGACAGATTCTTCTTTTCATAAAAACTTTGTCGAAACTCGAAACTGATGTTTGGTCTAGAAACGCAATCCAGACTTGTGTCCGAACTCCGAAGTAGATTTAAATTTAAAAAAAAATCATTTTCTTAACTATTTAATTTTTAATAATAATATAATTATTTAAAGATAGCTCGGGCCCTCGTGGGTCTATATATACTAAAATACAAAAAAATCATGTTTTTTCTTCTTCTTAGTACAAAGAATAAAAGTGAAAATTGAAGAAATAGAAGATGCTCAGGGTCTTGCAAGGATTTTTATTTTTTAAAGTATATTTTGTAATTCAAATGTGGACATATCATAAAATTGCCTTTTTCTTGTGGCACAAAATAATAGTCATTAATTTGAATAGTAATTTATTCAAGTTGAATAAAGAATAATAAATAATAGTTCCCCTTTGAGGCGAAATCAAATTTTCGTTTGCTTGTTCTGGTGTCGAATTTGTTTGACCTGAAACTTTCCGATCCTCTCAATTAGGGGAAGCTGTTCTTTTACCGCGCAGTACCGACGGACGGTTCAGATTTTATGCGCTGTAAGTTACGAACGGTCCAGATTTGATTCAGGAAGCCTGATATTATAAAATTTAGATTGCATTGATCGATGCAAATCAAATGCTGAAATTTGCTGCGCGGTAAAATATCTCGTTCCCCCAATTAGCCTTGACGGCTTGATCTGAATATTGTATCTTTATAACTAGAGTTCCTTTCCCCAAGGATCTCATAGTTATGGGAAGGTGTACAGCCGTACAGGTTCCATTGGGGACTAAATTTGTGAACTGCTTGGAATTTTAGATATGTACAACATTTTAAGGATATAATGTAGTAACTCTGATTCCATAAACAAAGGTCTGTTCTTGCTAATCAGGATCAAATGTAAAACTTCTCCGATTGCGTAAACAAAGTAATGTACAGCAGTCCCGATAGAAGAAAAAAGAATATCAACTTTTCTAGCAAGTTCAATATAGGTTTAAGACAACTCAATGCATTACAACAGCAACAAAAAGGATAAACTTAGTACAGTAATCAAATGTAATTGAACAATGCAGTATAATTACCCTGAAAAAAAAAGAACAAAAAAAAAACCCAGTAATAGCTAATCAACTTCTCAGAGAACAAATGGTTTAAGCTGATAGATCCTTCTTGTACTGTCTAGAAGCCAAACTTCTATAGGCTTGCAAAATCCTTCTTTCTAATCGATTTTAACAGATGAGAACAAATAGTGCACAAAGTAGAAAGAAAGCAAGAACCCAATGGCACCTGTTGACAACATAATAGCGAAAGCCATGATAAAAGAGTATCCAATGTACAGCATGGCTGAGACTGGCCCGCTTAGGCTCCTCAAATCAAACACTAAGTAATTGATTGAGTACAGGAACACATAAATTGCGACCGATCCAGAGGCAAAGAATGCCTTCCACCACCATTTCCAATCCTCAACACACAGATGCATGTATGTCAAGACAACAGAGACCTCTCCACAGACAATTACGAGTAGGAGAAAGACAATTAGCAAGAATCCAAAGACGTAATAGAATCTTCCGAGCCAAAGGCTGGAGAGAATGAAAAACAGCTCGATGAAAAGCGTACCAAATGGCAAGGTACCAGCTCCTAAAACAAGGAACCATGAGGGATAGCTGCGTGATGGTATCTCTCTTGCTATCTGGTTCGTACGAACAGGGTATTCTATGTGGCTGGCTCTTGTCCCATACATTCCTCCCAGCAGGGTAAGCGGCACTGAGATGCCGAACCACAATGCGAGGAGAGTGAAAAAGAGTGACACTGGTAAAGCCCCAGTGCTCTTATTCTTCCACAGCAGAGTGTTTAGTGCTGTCAAAATTACAAAAGCTATCCCTGAGAAGAAACACGCAATCAACCAAGATAGAGACTTCCAACCGTCAGAGGTCCCTTTGATGGTTCTCCACAGCCGAATCCCAACATAACCGGCTGTAATACCTAAAAACAGATACAGAATTATCATACCAGTCAAGAGCATCCCTCTTGAAGCAGGAGAGAGAAGTCCCAGAGCTGCAAAAACAATAGTCACAACTGCCATGCCGGTGATCTGAACCCCGTTTCCAACCATTACACAGAGCAATCTCGGACATGCGGGTTCTCTGAAAACATCGCCCACAATGAGCTTCCAACCTGATAACTCCTCATTCATCTGCAACTGTGCCTCTTTATCCAATTCTTCGTACCGGGTCAAGTCCCTTCGTACTGTTCTAAGGAAAATGATGAAAACTATGCCGGCAAGGAAGAACACGACCATCATGGAGTTCATAATGGAGAACCAGTGCACTTTTTCACCATCAACTTTTAGGTATGCATCCCATCGAGATGGCCAGCGAATCTCGCTCATCTCAAACTCGACCTCATATGTGAATGTTATTCTCTCGCCTGCTTTGATAAGCTGAGCCTTATCAAGCTCTGTGGGGCAGTGAGCCCTGTCGATTGGGTCATACATTTTGAGGTTTGCTATTTTCTTTGGATTCCTCTTGATGCTGCAGGGTATGACTTCGAATCCGACTATTTGGTAACCGTTTTTCTTATCTCCGGTCTCAACTACCCCTAAACCCTCCTCGTTGCTGACAATAATTTTTCCTTCTGCTTCTTCATACTCATGCACCAGAACCTTAAATTTTAAATGGTTGATGATATAATCATCAAGGCTCTCAAACGGGTAAAAACCAAGAGGGAATCCAGTCCATTGGATCCGTGGTCCATTTTGTTCGGCATACCGCATGACTGGTAAGTTGTCGAGTATCATGTTCACCTGGTACATCTGACGGGTCCTTTGTTTCATGAGGGCGGCCTGTTCTTGGGTTAATGGGTCAGTGGTGCAGATGTAAACAGATTCATTGACATTGACCCGAAAACGATAAGGAGAGTTGTCAATTTGGTCGCCCATGAGGAGTTCACCTAGGTTTTCAGCACTCTTTTTGATACCTTCTTTTGGGGTGCAATAAGGAAGAGAGTAATAAGAGTAGGGGAGCTCCGTTTCTATAGAGGTCAAAGAGTTGACTTTTGCAAAAATTGGTTCACCTTTGGAGTAGGTGTGCATGAATGAACCAGGGAGGTAAAAGGCTTGAAGGTGAGGGAGGAATATCAGAAAGAGAAATGGGAGGATCTCTATCAAAGGCTTCATTTTGTTTTTGTTTTCTCCCAATCTGTTGTCTGTGTTGAGGATAGAGTTTACCTGAAAAGGAAAGAGAAAAATATAGATCAGTTTTTTCTAAGTAGCATGAAAATATCATTACTGATCGGAGTCTGTTCCGACTAATTCTGTTAGCTAGCTATGGTGCTGAAATCTAAATTACAAACTGATTTTAATTCTTTGTTTGACAAAAATTATAATCAAAATCTCTTTTGACCGCAAGAGCTGACCTCATTTTAGACAAATCGAAATTGACAAATCCATTAAAACAACTTCTAATTATAGGAGATTGAGAAATACGAAATAGAAGTTGCTATCACGTAGATTCTTTTAGACAGCTATGGTGCTGAAATCTAAATTACAAACTGATTTTAATTCTTTGTTTGACAACATTATAATCAAAATCTATTTTGACCGCAAGTGCTGACCTCATTTTGGAAAAATAGAAATTGCCAAATCCATTAAAACAACTTCTAATTTCAGGAGATTGAGAAATACAAAATAAAAGTTGCTTTCACGTAGATTACATTCAGGATTTATGCCCTGAATTATTTATTTTGATAGTCATAAATTGTTAACTCGGCACTGTACATTAAGACAAGTATGAAATGGATCTTTTCTTCATAGAACACGATGATTTTATTCGATCAAGAAACACATTCAGCAAAAGAGAAAAACAATTAACCAAAGGTTATGTGATCAAAATGATGGAGAACGACAATTCACATTAAAAAAGAAATGAAATAAAGTCTACTTGCTTTCAATCAGAATAAACGTTGAAAAAGAACGAGTCCGATCCAAAGCAGAGAGCAGTTACCAGATAGATCCGATCAGGCCTCCACGAAACACGACCCCGCTTTCTCTCTCTCTCTCTCCGATCGAGAAATGGAAGAAAGGGAGGAGAGAACCCTGGTAAACCTTCAGTTAAAGGGGTTTAAAGCTCAAATTTGGGTTGCGTAGATCCGCGCCAACTGTTTAAAAGTTTTCAATTTCGGGATCTCAAAATCTGGATTTAGTAAAAATGCACCTCGAGTAAAAGTGAATGATTACACCGTTGGTTATAAGTTGATACTGGGGTCCCCTTGTCAGTAGCAATTTGCTTCAGCGCGCTTAGTCCATGTTCATTCAAATACTACTTCTCTATATGAATCCTAGACTTGGTGCATTTCTTAACATTCGTGGACCAAAAATCCGAATACTTGACTTACTGCCAATAAATAAGTTCCTGAAAATTCCTTCTTTGCAAAAAGTTATTAGTATTTTCTTTAATTACTGTCTTTATTGGTGTCACATCACTACTAATAAAACTAAATCTCAAATAATTACTTCTTAAGCTCTTATAATAAAACTAATTGGTTGAATATTTTGTACGTACAAAAAACTAAAAGTTTCCCCATTTTTCTTTGATCTTTTCTAGGGATGATGATTGAATAGGCATGCATAAATAATTTAATTATTTAATTTTGGTTTCGGAATTCATCAAAATTTAACAAAGTCAATTGATCAATATTTAGTAATTGAACTTCTTCTCTCGATGGATACAAAAATAAAGGTAAAACTTTGTTATTGTTTAGGTGCATGTCATTGAGATAATTAAAACACATCTCTAAGAATTTAAATTTCATAATTTGAATAAAAAATAAAAATGACTTTGTTAGAAACATAAAACATGGTGCTAATATTTTATAATCTTTATAGGAAGATACCAAAAGGACCTTGCAAAAGTATCAGTATGGTGTTTAAAGAACATGTTCATGAGTTCAGACGGGTGGTTGACTAGATTTTAAGTTGAAGGAGCTTTGTGCTTTTGATCTCTTTGGCTTGCCCAATGTAAGTCAATGTTTGATTAAAAATTGATATTAATTAATTAATGACGTGCATCCTTCTTTTTTAGCACTTCATGATTTGACTTGGGGAAGGAGAAGATTAAGGTAAATGAAAAAAACAAAGAGTAAAACAATGTATTGTTTTACTAAAGATGCATCAAAGATTTCCAACATTTTTAATTGTTTGTAAAGTATTTTTTTTTTTGAAATGTGAACATGTAATTTTTCACACAAGATATTTCCCTATTCTAGTTACTAGACCGACGTTCTTAAAAAGACAATGCAGGTAGGATTGCTAATGAATGAGTTTCAGTTTATGTCTTAAACTAGTCAACTATCAAGAATGTGAGGCGAGAGCAGCTCAGTCCGCTATTGAGGAGTTGAAGTTCATGATCAAATCAAATTCATAATTATCTACTAATATTCAGTCGATGTTCAATTCATCTTATAATCGAATAATATCCACTATTGTTCATAAACTAACCATGCGGTCTGATTATGAACACCACAGTGCACAATTCTCTTTAAATGAAAGTTTTTTCATTACTGTATTGAATAACTTAAATTTTCTTTGTGTGAATAACTTAGTTTTCTCTTTGTAAAACAAAGAGTTAGAACTTGGTTGATCTATTAAAATATTTGAACATATTTTAATTTAATCTCACATTATTGAGCTGTATTTAGTCCATAATTTGTCCACAATTAATCTAATTCAGTTTTAATAATTAAACTTGGATTGAACTATAATCAAGACAAAAAAATAATTCATTTCATAAATTTTCAATAGTGTTTAGTCTATTTTGTTCATAAACCGTCATTTCATTAGCAGCCCTAAATGCTAGATATTGAATTCAGAACTCCAGACTAAGATTTCTAAGTCAAATAAATATCCACAAGTAGCTGTAAGTGGTGAGTAATAAGTAATTTTATTAACGGTAAATTGCTTACGGATGGACAAAAGTTTGTTGAAGTATTGATTCTGTGAAAAGTTTTAATTGAACTAATATTAATATATATGAGTATTACTAATGTAATATAAATATGACATATAACGGATATTTTATATATATATGAGGAGGGATCCGTAGCCGTCAAACTTTCAACCGCTCGCAACCGCTCCATGGTAGTAAATGTAAATGACCGATCCGGACCGTTGAAAACATTTTCCATACTAATGTAGACTTGGAGACCAAATTTTATATTTTTTGGAATTTTTTTTACTATTTTATCGGAAGGTTTAAAATTGGATGTTTGTAAATCGTTAGATAAATAAATTTTCAATCCATCCGATAAAATAGTAAAAAAATTAAAAAAAATGTAAAATTTGGCTTCCAAGCCTACTATATTAATATGGAGAATGTTTTCAACGGCCCGGATCGGTCATTTACATTTGCTACCATGAAACGGTTGCGAGCGGTTGGAAGTTTGGCGGCTACGGATCCCTCCTCTATATGAGAAATGCTATTATGCTTTGCAAAACACGTGCTTTGAAATTGTGAACCATTGAATCTTCAATCATCATGTGCACACGAATCACAAATGATTTGAACTAGCCCTGGCTAAACTAAAATCTAGAATAAAACTAATTCTAACATAATCTCTACTTATAAGTTTCACCCTACTCAAGACTACTTGTAAGTATAGAATATTAGAAAACGTGTTTTAAACTGTCTTCAAATTCTAGACAACATCACACATCATCAAATCATCACAAAAACAACATCACATCTGCACCAAAAATTATGTTAAAAGTACTTGCACTAAAAATACTCTCAATAAGCTTCTAAGGACTTGAATTGGGATCAAAAGAAAAAGGAAAATGTCCTTTTCTTCCGGAGGAACTTTCATATCCGTCAGATAAACTTTCTTCTTATAAACGATCTCAGTATCAGATACCTCTTCATTTTCTATTTCATTGAGATACCATCCTGAGTATTCAAAGCTTGTGTCCGTCTCTGAACCTAGAAAAAAATATGTAAAGAATTTTCTATTCTGAAAGAAAATATGAGTTTTCTAATACATCTTCCTGAATATCTAAAATATTATTAAAACATGTAAATGAGTTAAATGTGCATAATCCATATTACATTATCAAATTAATATTTTCCTTTAGCCAGAAAAGTAACCGACTTTTGAATATCACGGCTTTAATTCCAAAAGAAACCCTGTAGCTTGTTGGTCTGTACAAAGAAAACTAACAATTGCAAATGTAAATTTGCCAAAAAGAGTATACAAATTTCTCCCAAAAAAATTGTGCTAATTGCATCTCAAACAAAATTCCTCATTTTTTTTCTTAACTCTATTATTAGTTATTGTAATGATAAGTGGTATTTGCACTACACGGATAAAAAAAATGCATTAAATGAATCTGGAGATATGAGTATAAAGATTTATTTTCTAAAAAAATATATTTTTCACCATGTGAGAAACTTTCACAAGTCAAACTAGCCCTCATCCCGATAATTTAAACTTTAATGAGAAAATTGTTAATAAGTCTATAACCAATAATACGAGTACCATGTGTTTGGAAATTGGAACCTGCGCAAGTCTCTTTTAATTAATTTCGGTCAAACAAGAAGAG
The DNA here is from genome assembly GCA_964058865.1 of Eleocharis quinqueflora. Lineage (NCBI taxonomy): Eukaryota > Viridiplantae > Streptophyta > Magnoliopsida > Poales > Cyperaceae > Eleocharis > Eleocharis quinqueflora. The sequence continues at coordinate 41,015 of CAXKVX010000109.1, read as the reverse complement.
TTTAAAGAAAGAGTGGAACAAAAAAAACAAAATAAAAACGAGAGAAGAAATAATAACAGATCGTGGAATCATGCACTTGTAGTGAATATTCAACAAATATTCAACAAACTTACAATATTTCACGCATTTAACCTAATTTCTTTGGTCGATTGCACGACCATACTAAGCATTCATCCATACCTAATAATGAATCAGAGCAAGTTGCCTCTTTGTTAGGCCAAGTCTCCATGTCAAAAAGAAAAAATAAAAATGCGCGAGAGAATGCACAATCACATCGCAATCGCAATCATAATCACAATGATATATATCTTATAAGCAGAATTTTATAAAGATGAAAAAGAAAAAATATACTAGTTATGTTTAGGAATATATGTCAATTTTGTTTTTTTTTTGTATGATTATGCTGAAATTTTGTTAATCTGAGATGGATGAAAATCTGATGTTTTTAAAAGAAATATTGTTGGAATCACTCTTGGTTCGACTTATTGCACAACGATTATTTGAAAGAATAACAACATTCTTCTCTATAAAATACTTTGGTCTGCCCCTCAGCAATGTCAGGCTAGTCAAAAGAGATTATTACCCACCGATTGAAGCGGTAAATCGAAAATTGCTAGGGTGGAATGTATCCTTATTATCAATCGCGAGATCGGTTATTAATTTACACATGATCTACTCTAACATGTTCGTGATCTCTCGGAACATATTTTAGACAAAAAAAATCAGATGATGGCAATGAATCAAGAGATTCTACTGAAGGACTTGAATCACAGAGCTATGCGGGTAAAGCCTTTGTCTAGACCAAATTTGAGACTTGATAGTTTTTTAGAATGTTGAAGGACTTTGCTTTACTTTTATATTCTGCTTTTGAGATAAAATTGTTTTTAGAACTTGATGATGATGGTTATTTTCAATTACTTGTTGCAATTTTTTATTAGACATGAACATTTAGATGGATGTAGCAGGATATATAAAAATACTCTTTAAATATTTGAAATTTTATGTAATGTGAATGTTTAAATTATTGATATCATATCAAAAAGTGTTTTCAATAAAAAAGACAATGCATATTTAAACCAATGGAAGGAGTTATGAATAAAAAAAATATAAAATTACTCTTAATATTAATTACTGTATCTACATATATAGTTAATTATTACTTGAGAAAATTAGTATCAATATCAAGCACTGTAAAACGAGAAAAAGATTTCCCACAGGAGTTTTCAAGATTCAAACCAAACATTTTATATGCATTCCGATAATCATAATCCGCACATTCAGAAGATATGAAATCCAATGACTGAATTTATTAGATTTCGTGCTCGTAAAATCTAATCATGCATAAATTTTTGTGACACGTGAACCTTTTACACTTCACAACGCAAAATCACTTACAACTAAACAAACACTTGGTATGCTTTTGAAATCGATACAGAAATAAGATATTTGGTTAGTGAAGAGAAACCATAAAATAAAAAAAGAACAAAACTTATATCTATGAGAACGATACCACCAACAAAAAGAACCAAATCAACTACCACGCGACACCGCACTCTGGACCGTCCAATTGCCTTGCGATTCATACCCCAGATCTAAAACCCCATGCAGTCCATCTTGGCGGTCCAGCGCCGCGCTGCATCCGTGACGCACAGTAGAAGAATAGGACCCCCAACAAAACGCCTCGGCAAAGTAAAATATCAGGAACTTCCATACAACATCACACCACTAGATTGAAGAAAAATTTAATCAACCTACATCTGAGCAACACTCGATCAAATTACAAAAAAATAAAAATACAATTCACCAACAGATTGACATCTAATCAATCTTAACTGAGGCGAAAAGATAGTGCACAAATGAGAAAGAAGTCAGGAACCCGATTGTCCCAGTTGCTAGCATAATTGCCAGGGATACAATCAAAGCATACCCAACATAAAGCATTGCTGACACAGACCCACTCAGGCTCTTCAGGTCAAACACCAGGTAATTGATTGAGTACAGGAAAACATACACCGCAACCGATCCAGACGCAAAGAACGCCTTCCACCACCACCTCCAGTCTTCGACACACAAATGCATGTATGTCAGAACAACTGATACCTCAGCACACACTACCACAAGAAGTAACAATACTACCAGCAAAAATCCAAATACATAGTAGAATCTTCCCAGCCAGATGCTGGAGAGAATGAAGAACAGCTCGATGAATAGTGTACCAAAGGGGAGTGTACCGGCACCAGCCACTAGGAGCCATGATGGGTACTTTCGAGCCGGAATTTCTCTAGGGATTTGGTTGGTGCGTACTGGAAATTCGATCTGTTCAGCCTGGGTGCCAATGAACCCACCGATTAGAGTTAGTGGCACTGAGATGCAGAACCAGAGTGCGAGAAGAGTGAAGAACAGAGATATTGGTAACGCACCGGTGCTATTGTTTGCCCAGAGAATGAAGTTGAGTACCATCAGAATGAGAAAAGAAATACCAGGGAAGAAGCAGGCTGTGGACCAGGAAACAGACCTCCAACCCTCGGCTGTACCTTTCATGGTTCTCCAAAGCCTAACACTGACATAACCAGCTATGATGCCCAGAAACAGGTACAGGATTATCATACCTGTTAATAACATCCCTCTTGAGGCCGGCGACATAAATCCTAGTGCTGCAAAGACAATTGTCACAATTGCCATGCCCAAGATTTGAATCCCATCTCCAACCATTATACATAGCAATTTGCCACATGTTGGTTCTCTAAACACATCACCTACAACTAATTTCCAACCTGACAGCTCTTCTTGCATTTGTGCTTGTGATTCTCTGTCTAGTTCTTCATATCGAGTCAGGTCCCTCCTGACTGTACGTAGAAATATCACAAATACTACACCAGCCAAGAACAGTATTACCATGAGGGAGTTCATTATAGAGAACCAGTGCACCTTGGCGCCTTCCATTTTTAGGTAGTGGTCCCATCGGGATGGCCACTTTATGTCGCTTTTTACAAACTCGACCTCATAGGTAAAGGTAATTCTTTCAAGCTCTCTGATCGGCTGGGATCGCTCAATCTCTAACGGGCAGTTGACCTTGTCAACTGTGTCGTACATGTTAAGCTTGGACATGGCATCTGGGTCCCTCTTTACACTGCAAGGTACCACTTCGAATCCAACAATCTCGTACCCATTCATGGTATTCTTATCATTCTCTGTTATCACGCCCATACCCTCTTCACCAGTATCAATAATCTTCACATTACCACCTTCATATTCATGCACCAGTACCTTAAACTTCAAGTGGTTCACAATGTAATCTTCCGAGCTCCCCTCAGGCGTGTACCCAACAGGGAAGCCGGTCCACCGGATAACTGCTCCATTTTGGTTGGTGTACCTCAGTACAGGTAAATTGTCCAAAATCATGTTCACCTGGTACAGGTCATTGGTACGCTGTTTCAATAACGTGATATCATGCTCATTTAATGGGCTGGTGGTGCAGAGGTACAGCGATTCATTGACATTGATCCGAAATCGGTATGGTGAGTTGTCTATCTGGTCACCCATCAATAGCTCACCTAGATTTTCAGCGCTCTTTTTGATACCGCCTTTGGGATGGCAATATGGGAGGCTGTAGTAAGAGAAAGGAAGCTCAGTCTCAATAGAGGTAAGAGAGTTCACTTTTACGTATATTTCCTCCCCTTGTGCATAAGTGTGCATGTATGTACCAGGGAGGTAGAAGGCATTGCAAGGGCATAGAAGGAGAAGTAGAGATAGGTAAGGATAGAGAAATTGAGAGGCTGGGGCAAGCTTGGACATGGCTGAGAAATCCCTTTTACCAGACCTTGATTCTTATTCAGCTGAGTGACATAAAACCTGAAAGTAAAAGAAAACAGAACATGTCAGTGAGTCGATCATGCAGTAAATATTCCAAATAAAATGGATACTACACCAAAGCAAGATAACATATATTACCCTCCGATTACACCGATTTGGTGAGTACACATACCCTCCTATGAAGGAGCAAAAAATCCTATCAACCCCATTCCTGATTACCTCAAAAGATGCAGCTATTGTTCTTCCTCCTAGTTACCTAATTCTAAAAGTACACAAGGCAACTTAGGTACATCCAACGAGTTAATAGAAACTTAGGTACGGTACCGGATGAACTGGTGTAATTTCTTCGTTCCTTTTAAATGAAATGAAGAGGTAGGGAGTTCCCCTACTTGTTTCAAAAAAATAAATAAATAACAATATATATGATATTCCCAAGATTTAAGAAGTCATTTTAAATATCTTCTGTAGAACATATCTGCAAATTTCATGTCTTAGGTATATAATAGTCCCATGATTTAAGAGGGTTTTTACATATCATTTGTAGAACATATCTGCAAATTTCATGTTTTAAGACTTAAGAGCATTAATATAATTACTCCCATCTTTTTCTAGCATTAATAGAGACGAGGTCCCGTCAGAAATATCAGTAAATCAGTATCCTAAAATGGAATCGGGGTTCCAGATGGCACATACCACCACAGCTAGGCAGGTTCAGTCATCTACAGTAGGCCCCCTTGCATAAAGTTAACTAATAGAGAGGGACTGCGTCTTACCAGCTTGTACAAGCATGTACTAATTGTCAAGCAATAGGACCAAACCTGATACACTAGGCACCAAGAGCATTTCATTTTTCTTAGATTCTATGACGGATGAATAAAAAATAAAGCCTAACATAAACCTTTTGCTTCCTTAAGCTCACATAGAGAAGAACACAATACTAATAGAAGCATAACTCAAAACATTTGATTTAAGTATGGATCAGTACGGTTGTGCAAAATAATGAAATACCATAACTTCGAAATGCGAACTATCAATTGTATACTCGTGGCTGAGAGGTTCAACTCTATAACTGAAACCTTCCATAATACACAAACTGTTAAAACCAAAAAAAAGAAAAAATATATCTAGGTAACCACAAACTAAATGACTTCATGGAGCTAACTGCTCTAGTTTGAATATTTTGTTGCTGGATCCAATCACTTTATCATAACCAAACAAATCAATGGAGTAGTTTAAGTTGAATTACTAGAAACAAGAAAAGTAATAAAACTACTTCCCTAATTACTAGTATAGATCGAGCAGTTACATGATCATATGAAAACCTGCTGGAGTTGACAGCATAAAATGAAAATTCATTTTCAAAATGACAATTAATTAGAAATCTATCCCAGTCTTCTCCAAAATATGAAGATTCCAATTACCCTCTCTTCCTCTTACTAAAGACTAAAGTCCACTTTAATTCCCAGTGCATTACAAAATTTAGTCGAATCAAACCCTGAGTGAGTAAACCATGGTCACAATTTCTCTCTCTTTCCCCAACTCCCATACAAACTTAGATCCATACAGTCAAACGCTCATACTACAAATTGCAAAAAACAAACGGATGTAGACATTTTTATACAGGAAAAGACAAGAAAAAACAACCAGCAAGGAAATACACAACCTATAATCTAGAAGACATGACAACTACAAAATTGTAAACACAGATCACTTCAATTAACGCCAAATTATTTTAGCAACACAAAACGAATGAATAGATCTAGGGTTAGTTCAAGAGTGTAGTACCTAGTTCAGATCGGAGAGAATGGCGAGCAACCAACTGATGCAAGATCTAAATAAGAATCGAGAGAGTGGGAGAAACGCTAGTGTCAAGTGTCAACCGTTGGTTGCGTGATTTACCACGGAATCGGAAACCAAACCACTTTGAAAAGAGAAATTGAGATGTAGATTCCTTCACAAATGGTAGGCGAATGAAAGAATAAAACAAAGGTCCGAATCTGCTGCTCGTAAATCCCTGCTTCTCTGCTTGTCTTCGATCCGACCGCTCGATCGAAACGATGGCTGTGATTTGATTCAGGGGGCAGATGTTTTGGCCGTTAGATAAGTTTTAAACGGTACAGATCGAAACAAGCAGAAAAGCAAGCAGGAATTTACGAGCAGGAGATCCGATTCCAAAACGAAGACGGTGCATTGTAAATAATGTTGTACCCTTTTTGTATTCCACTTTTGTCTGTTCATTATTTCGGAAAGATCGGTGCAATATAGGCAGGCTTCTCAAACGTGCGAAACGTTCGCGGATTTCGTCTCCGTTTTTTTTTGTCGCGAAAAAAACACTTTTTTTTAACATTTCGTCGGCACGAATCATGAAATTTTGCAAAAATACATTGAGACGAAACAAATTTCGTTTTTAAAACGAAAGAGAAAACTGTTTCGTTCAAGCGAAATGAAACGTTAAAACGAAATTTTCTGTTCGTTTGACGGATTTAATTAGGGAATCATAAACGGGTTGAAGCCCATTGGGCTAAAAATCCAATAAGCCCAATAAGTCGCACGGCCCTACACATGATGGACTTGGTAGACAGGCTGGCCTTGTTCATAACAACTAGGCCGGCTCAGGAACAAATTTGCGCCTTATTTCTTTAAAATGAAATATATAAATCAATTCAATTTAAATTAATTAAGACAAAGTAGTCTACTGGTAGTTAATTATGATGACTTTAGTGATGTCATGAGTTCAAATTTTCGTGAGTACAAAAATTTGCATCTTTTTAAGAGATTTGGTAATAGATGCGGATGGTTTCAGAACCCCTACATGTAATAATAAATAAATTAAATATGCATAATGAAATTTGGAAAAGGTTCTTCAAACATAATAAAATATGGTGAATTTTCAATGTTTACAAAGAGGAGAAACCTAAATTGATGCAAAATTTTCGTTTAATATAAATCAGTTTTTTCGTTCTTGAAAAACTATTTTTATGACCCAAATGAAATATTATTATTTTCCTAAAAACTAATATGAAAAATTAACCCGTCAGCAACTAGTATAAAATGTACAACAGTTGTGGCTATTTAATTTAAATTAGAGTCGACAAAAGCAATGAGGTATTCAGAGTCATATCACTATTGCCACACTTGCGTATCGATAGAAAAAAAAAATCATTGATCTAAAACATGGATTGAAGGATGTTGGCATAAATTAAATAAAACTTGAATAGGTACAGAATAAATAAATAATTAAAATCTTAAAAATCCTGATAGTGATATCACTGCAATATCATTGTAATAGTTAGAATTTTAGGATCCAAATCATGATGTCTTCGCCTTTAAGCTCATATCGTTTTCTAGGTGCAATATATTGTAACCGCTACCAAGATAATTCAGATTCTTATTAGATTGTGATCAAGAATGTGATTGACGATAGTTCGTTTGAAAATCCTGCGGAATATATACCAAAATAATATCCAGAAATGAAATTGAAGAATTCTTAGATTAATTTTGTGGGCGATCAGGAAATGTATATCTCATTTTTTCTCTTGTCAATCTCGTTCGGATAAAAGTTGGTAGTACACATCAACGAATCAACTAGTAAAAACATGATCAACATATCTTTAATATGATTAGATGGTTTAAGTTGAGAATGACAAACAGATTAAATAAAGAGACATAAAAGAGTCGCAATACGTAACCAACCGTACAGTGAAACAATTTTACATGAACTCAACTAAAATATAAGCAAACACCACAAGAGGAGATGTGTTAACTGCTCGGAAAGCTTTGACGGGTGTCGGAGCAAAACTACAAGAACACAGTGAATAAAATAAGAAGGAAAGCAAATAAAAATCCACCCCTAGAACAAGGTTTGGTACTGAAATGTAAAGTTCAAAGTATTTATTTATTTTTTGAAACCAGATTTATTGGTCAACAAAAAGAGAGCAGATTATTCCTTCTTGCCAATGCCACGAGACAGGTTGTATATCCCACGCCCCTGTAACATTTTAAATAAACATTTAAATAGATAAATAGCACAAGGATGAATTTCCGCATGACAAAATAAAATATTCTCAATCTCATGGCCTATGTTATTTTCTTTATCTGTTCATGATATTAATAGCCTGCTATTTGCAAAACTACCAAAAAAAATATTTTCAAACCAGTACAGGCAGTAACATGTAACGGGAAACATTTCTCCACATGCCACATCAATTTACAGAGGGACGGGTTACTAAAACCGACCAACAACCTAATTACATAACCTACCACGTAACCGGATTTTACAGAAGCACTTCTAATTACATGTAATGAAAAACATTTCTTCACATGCTACATCAGTTTTACACAAGGATAGGATACAAAAACTAAATTACATAACCTTCTGTGCATGTGTGGAAGTTTGTGGAGGCATATAAAATACTAATGGTTGTGTGTTAAGTGCAATGTTACTATGTTGGGATAATTCAGATGCAAAACCTATCCATTGACTTGAATATACTTGTGGAATCAATATTTCAAAGCAATCTAGTAAAAAGACAACAAAAAGAAAAAAGAATGAGCTGACACCAATTAGGCTTAACATACAATGAGGAAGAGGCTGGTAGCAGCGAGGGCAAGAGGGATGCCAATAGAGGTGACAGCATCATGGCGACCCTTCAGGTATGTGTGCTTCTTTACATTCTGGAAGAAGCGCTGCTTCTCCAACAGCTTTTCTCTTGGTACAAATGGTGCCTCCGACATCCTATCAGATTCATATCTTTTAGTTGTTTTGATGTGTAATATTGAAGAAAGAAGAAATCAACATCAGATATAACTAAAGTTAAATGAAAGAAAACCATAAACAGGATCATGATAGAAGGAGAGCGAGAGAGAGAGAGATAAATCACTTGTTGAGTATAATTGAAAGCATCACTAGAATCCCACTTTTCAATAAATTAGTACAGAATAAGCAAATATTGTTTGTGCGTGCACGCGGGCGTGTGTTGGGGATGGGGGTGGGGTGGGGGGGGGGGGTGTTCCAATTGGACTTTGATTCTGAAATTCTCTTCATACCAATTAATGTGACAATTGACAAATTAAAAAAAAAATGAAATCTGACATAGGATACAGTACATATTGCTTGGTGCTTTTCTTCTTCATTTTCCAAATTAAGCTCAAATCTAACTTACAGAGAGGGGAGTTATACCAAACAAAGAAGAATCAACAATTCTTTTCCAATGGCCACAACAATTGATAATCACAACAGCTATCCCTTAGTCGGGAGATAGAGGAGCATGTTGGTTGAAAACTGAATCAGAACTTAATAATGACCTATGAAAGCTCGAACCAAACCTTTTATCGATCTGGCTCTCAGAAAACACAAAACCTATGTAGCCACCTTAAAAAAATGTCTCATATACAACAACAACAAAGTCTTGATTCCCAAATAAATTGGGGTAGGCTAGAAATGAAACCTGATCTTAAATGTGTCATATCAATAAACAAAATCCAACATTAAAACTAACCTAAAAGTTAAACAGGACATATCTACCTTTAACCTCCCCCCTACACTATGCTCCAAGTAGGGGTAGAGGGGAGAGAAGGGAGAGGAATAACTTTTTTATACTTTACATGCTCCAAAAATAAATAGCAAAGGGGAAGGAATGGTAGAGAGAGTAAATATTTTCTCTCATACACTCCAAACCTTACTCCCAAAATGGGATGTGGAGAGAGTAAAATGGAACCATTGTTATTTTCCCCTCCTTTACTTGTAATTGTGGAGCAACTAAATGAGAATTTCCGTCTTTCTCTTCCATCCCCTCCCTTTCCCTGACCTTACCTTCCTCTCTCGTGCTAATTCTGGAACACAATGCCATGTAGACAATCACATGAACAAATCATACGATAGGAACAATCCTAGCTAGGGTTTTGTATGATTGGTGGTTCTCTTGGTGATTAAACCACCACAAGTCAGTCTAAGCTTCTTGGCCTCATATATCAGGAATCTGCCGAAATATGCTAAAAGTTCATGGATGAAAAGAAAAAAAGCGCAGCTCGACGCACGTAGCTCCTGCAAGCGCAGGGTCAGACCACTTTGGGGTCTTTGTACACTCTTTTTTCTGCATTAAAACTGTGACCTCCTGGTCACAAGACGACAACTTTACCGATGCTCCAAGGCTCCCCTTAATGGATGAAGACAAAAATGAAAAAAACAACGAATAACAAACAGCTTAAGAGGATAGAAATGGAATAGGAGAGGAGCTTGTTGCTTGCTTCACCGAAGAGGTCAGCAAATGCTATTGCTTTTCCATTGATGATTTTGTTGCATTACAACAACTTTTGCTTGCATAAAAATAATTTATTATTTTCAATTTACATCAATTTATTTCCAAATGTATACATTTCAACTTTCAACTCTTGGTATGGTAATTTAGTTATGTGACATGAGATCCAAATTGATTAGAAATACATCAATCAACACAATCGACGCAAACAACGTGTTCTAAATGCACTCCAGCATGTTGAAGCATGCTTGGCCTGTAGTTTAAATATGTCATTGACAGCAGGCCCCTCATGCAAAATTAGCCAATAGAACAGGATCTCAAGTTGCTTCCTCTTACCAGCTTGCCCAAACATGTACTAATTGTTAAGAAGTCGTACTGAAGCTGATAGGCTTCGTACCAGGAAGGTTAAAAGCGTCTCATTTTTCTTTGATTCCTTGGCATGTGAATAAAAACACTGATTGTTTCCTAGAGCTCACAGAGAGTAGAACAAACAGTAATAGAAGCATAATGCAAAACATTTGAGTTTAGATAAGTATGGATCAGTATGGTTTTGCAAAACAATGAAATACTGTAACACTTGAATGGTTCAACTCAGAAATTGAAACTTCCCCTTATAGACAAACTGTTAAAACCAAAAACAAGGAGAAACATATCTAAGTAACCACAAACTAAATATCTCCAATGTAGCTAACTGCTCTAACTTGAATCTTTTGTTGCATGATATAAACCACTTCATCGCAACAAAACAAATCAATAAGACTCACCACCTAAAAAAAGTTTTCAAGTTACTACTGGCTTCTAGAAACAGGAAAAGGAAGTAAAACTACTTCTGTAGTTACTAGTAGATAAATCAGTTCTATGACCAAAATGGAACTCCATCAGAGATGAAGCATGAAATTAGATATATGTTTCAATTCCAACCATTAATACTAAGACTCAATCTATCCCCCCACCCAACACAAACACACACACACAAAACAATTGGATCCAGTGTCGACCGCTGCACCTTACAAATTGCAAAATGCAAAAATATATAATCTAGAAGACAAATACGAATCAATTCAATTAACGCCAAACTAATTAGCAAAGAAAAAGAGCGGACAGATCTAGGGTTAGTTTAAGAGTAGTACCCAGTTCTGATCGAAGAGAATCGAGAGTACTGGAGAAACGGTAGAGTCAACCTCTGGTCGCGTGATTCACCACGGAATCGAAATCCAAATTGGAATTGTTTCACTAGTGGTGAAAGAGTGCTTTCGATGTAAATTCTCTCACAAATGGTGAGAGAGAGAAAAAAAAAAAGAAATATTAAGCCGCTGGGCTAGAATTGTGACAAGCCCAATAAACCGCAACACACGTCAGTCTTGGAACAGTATTTTTTTGCATCAGACTACTGCGCTGCTTATCTCCGGTCTATTTAATTTAACCTCCTCATTTATCAGTACAATTTTTTTTTTTTCTGAATCATATAAGTGACATTTGAACGGTGATCTTTAATCCGATTCATATAAAAAAAGACACTCTAATATGCAAAAAAAGTTCAACAGAAATATTTTCCTAACATCTTGGCCATGAACAGAATTGGGCCTTAGTTTATAAGTGGAAATGAGGCTTGCTCAGAGAAAAAACATTTTAGGCCGTTTGCAGAATACGAGGAGGAGATCTCGTTTTGGAAATGTGACGTATTTAGAAAAGTTCTCTATTGAAACAATACTAACGTATGTGCTCGGCGTACCGCGCGAAAAACTACAAAAAAAACAATGACAAAAAAAATTGCAAAAAAATTTGAATTTTTTTTTTGCTACTGTATTTTCACTGTAGCATATTACAGTGAAAATATTATCCATAACCACTGTAGCTAACGCATATTCAACATTTATATAGATAAGATATATAAGATATATAAGATTAGCAATTAACAAAAAAAAATCGGATATCATTTTAATCGTCTGACCAGTATAATTTAACTTGTTTCAAACATACGTCTTTATATTTAATTTTATCTAGATTTTTGCATAACACATGAAAACCAATGGAGACGCAAAGCAGGCAAGCAGACTAGTCTCCTCCCTTGACCATAGAAAAAAAGCCTCAAGGCAGTATCTCAAAAAACCGAAAAGAAATGACAAATATTTATTGTCATACACCTCAAAACAAACTCGTGATTTGTGCTGCACGCATCCCAAGCAAATCAAACAGTTCACGGCGCGCTGCACCAGTGGAGCGCATAAGTATCTAGTTCCAATGAGGCAGAACCCAAACAAAAGACCAAGTTCTTGTCGTTGCTCCAACAATGCAAACCTGAGCATGTGAATGCATCTCAAAACCTACAACACGTGACAACAAAAAAAAAAATACTGTTCATTCAGATGTTAGACAATGATATAGTTTAATTAATTAATATATATGAATCAGTTAAATCTCGGACACTACTTGTCAAGTTATAACTACTCAAATTTGGAATCTTAGCGTGAAACTTCTGAAAATTTCCTTTTTCTACTAATGTTGTGCATACTCAATTACTCATGTAGCATTACTTCTCATCATCAACTGTTTGTTCATGCAACTTTTTTTTTTCCTTTTTATCCTAATCGAAAAGTGTGTGAGCTTAAGCATTTTCTATTTTAGTTTTCTCTTTCTTTTTACTTAAATAACTGCATGGTATCTTACCGAATGATTCAATGTTGAAATTTGGTGTTGTAAGATGTGTTTCCTCCTCTAACCTCTCATGCAATATAAAGTTTAGTGATTACAAGCAATAAAGGTTGATAAATCATACTAATTATCATATAGTCTGAACTCACAATTTTTTTTATTAAAAGAAAAATTCTCGTGGGCGGAAAAAACAAAATTAGATTTGAGCTTAATGAAAGTTTATTATTTATTTATTTTAAAGAAAAGGAGGAGAATCTCCACTGGTTTCCACTTAAACTATACTGAAAATTATTAGATTATCCATTAATCTTGGGTCCAAATTAACCATTTGTTCTTCGTAATGGGTATTAAATCTTCCACCTCTTGCAATATGCAATGAACAACATCAAGCTTGCAAGATATAACAAAAATGTCTTGATCGACAACACAATTCGAAGCAAATAATGATCTGCTTGACAATACAACTCGGATCAAACAATGACTTATATTAACTACACAATAGCCAATAAAGTAAAAGAAATTAACTCGAATAGACGATTAGATTAATAGAAAATGGCTCTCCTAAACTATCTAGATTGGATGCTTGTTGAAGAATACTTTTGTGATCTGTAAATGCTCTTGAGTGCTTGTAAACTTGAAAAATGACTTTCTTAATCTTCTGGAAAGAATGAGACATGTATATATAGGCATATGACTTTCGAGTTCTTTAAATCTCCAAAATACGCTCCATGCATTATAGAAAAGATGCAACCCGTTGCAGAGACTTAGCAATCCGTTATAATGGGTCTGGCAGTTTTCAGTTTTGCCCTTGTTCTTCTTTGTAGTTAACTTCTGTTGAATAACGTTTCCTATCGTTATATAACGTTTCTCAAAGTTGTATAACGTTGTACCTCTCCAATGCAAATTAAAACTATCATATTTATTACAGCTGGACTCGAGATATTTTGCCAGAACGTTGTACAACGGTACAGAGCGTTGTATAACGTTTTAACCCAGAAAATTGAATAAATTATTGTGAGGAAGTATAAATAGGGACTCTTTCTCTTTCCCAAGCATTCAATTTTATTCAATATCTAAACCTAACTTTTGAGCCTCCATTAAAGAGCCTTTACACTACTTGCTAAAACAACTTTCTATTTTACTCAATCTCTTGATCTAAAGTTAGTAAAATTGTTGTGAGAGTTTGAGAGTTCTATTCTCATCATTAAATCATCTATTCGGTTACTATTATTTTGGCCTTGTGTCTCAACTTTTGTGTGTAAGAGGGTAATGTTCAAGCTTGTACAAGACTTTCGTGTGATAGACTTTCGTGTGATAGTAAATCGGCTCAACCCTATTACCAAGTCGGGGGGTTGGAAGTCCTAGAGAGTAGGATCGTCAATATCCGAACTCCATTAAAAATCTTGGTGTCACTTGTGCCGAATCTTTGTTTGCAATCTCTAAACTCTTTCTTTTTATTTTAAGCTCTCTATTTCGTGTTTAGAAATTGTTAATTCATAATTTGTAGTAGATTTGGTAAAATTGCAAATTGGACCCTAGAATTGTATTGAATTGCTTAAATTAGTCCATTCAAGGGTAACAACGGTTTACAACTTCTGGGACCTCTTCAGCAAGAATCTGTTACAATGGATGAGGAATTCATTATAACTCTTTGGAACTCGTTATAACGATTATGGTAAGCGTTACTATAATGCATGCTTCTATTTTTCAAGTACTTGGTCGATTTTCTCAGCTTCAAATCTTCTGTCTTATGAGTCATCTTGCCAGAGACTCGTTGTAACTGATAGGAATCCGTTGTGACGCCTTCTAATTCGTTATGACGGGTTCTTCATGCATTACTGTAACACAATGCTCGATTTTCCTCTACTTTGCTTACTTCTTGCACCATTGTGCTTGTCTTGACTTGTAAATCACATTTGTAACCTTTCTATGAGTCAATTGTTTTTGTTTTAACCTGCATTCATCAGAACTAAACTTATGTAAAGATTAGTACTGTTATTGTTTTGCAAATTGTCAAATCAAGATGAGCTCAAGCCAACAAAACCATGATTAATAAATGCAAACCTTGTACAATTTTATTAGAAATAAAATTTGATGTGTCAATTCTTGAGCGGAAATGGTGTCAACACTGTAGTTACGAAAATTCGACAATATTTTCTGAGCGATATTTAACAAGCCTCTTTATAATTTTATAAAAAAAAAAGAAAGGACAACATAAAAAGGATGAAAAAAAAAACTAAAGCTATGAACCCGGCTCGAAGAGTGTTCGCTAGAAAGATAGAAACAAAGGTGAATGAAATGCTTGCTAGAAAGATGAAACATGAACAAGATAATTTATGCCAGAGTGCTGCTACAGTGTTTTTTGACGTAGACATCCTCTTGTATTTTGTATTTATATTTCGAATTTAGAAGTATGAACTATCGATCAAGCTGTTAAACATTATTTCTATACTGAAATTTTCTTGAAAATCGAATTTTACATTTATAAAATATTGTTGCTACTGTTTTAAATAGATATAAAAATGTTGATCTAATGAACTCTGGACCATCCAATATGTGTGATTTTTCACCTATCTAAAAAATAGCAAAACAATTTAAAAATGTAGAATTCGATTTCTATGGAGATTTCAATATAAAAATTATGTTCAACTGTTTAAATCTATCATCTGAACTTAAAAATTCGAGATATAGATGCAAAACACAAGAAGTTATATACTTTGCGGAATACCATAGTCTCATTGACTCACTCTTTATATAAATATGAATAGTATACAACACGAATATAATATATGTACTATACTTTTTTTGGTTAATTTGAATTGGTCCCTTTCATTTTTATAATAAAAACTAGATCACATATTTTAAACCAAACTTCCATAATTTCATACTGAACTGAATCAAATAAGTGGAACAAATGTACTATTTTATTTAATGTAAATTGCATTCAGTTAAAACTTAAAACCAAACGAACAGAATCATTTGCAGACCCCTTTGAATCGATAAATAAAATCAAGTGTAAATATCGAGAGGACCTCATCACTGGAGAGCCGACAATAGAAACAATTGAACCTTTAATTTGTTTTAAAAATATTAAATTCTTCTTTTCTGCAAAAAAAGTGAAAATTTCATTTTCAATTCAAATATGTTTTGAAATTTTCATTTAAGTTTAGTTGAC
This sequence comes from Eleocharis quinqueflora, assembly GCA_964058865.1. Taxonomy (NCBI): domain Eukaryota; kingdom Viridiplantae; phylum Streptophyta; class Magnoliopsida; order Poales; family Cyperaceae; genus Eleocharis; species Eleocharis quinqueflora. The sequence goes on along the minus strand of CAXKVX010000109.1, from coordinate 25,118 downwards.
ATAAATGCATAAATCCTTTTGGGGGCGTCACTCCATAGGGAGTGCTTTGGGCCGCGTTTAATTTACTACGGAACAATTTTATAACTTTGAAATGTCTAAATTGCCCCTGACTGTTTTCTTTCTCTCCAGCTATTTCTTTCCTGTTAGGAACACTCCAGAAAATTTTCGCTCTCTGGTGTGTTCGTTTGGTTGGAAAGAATTTGGAGAAGGATTTTGAATGTAAAAGATAATTCAGAGGATTCCATCTGATAAACGGATCCGAATCTGCTGGTTGCATTTGAGGCAAGCAGTATCCTATTTGTCTCGATTTGATCGTCACGAATCGATCGATCGTTACGGACGGCTGTGATTTGATTCAGAAGACATATGCTTTGATCATTAGATAAGTTTTGAACGATCCAGATCAAAACAAACAAAAAACAAGAAGTAATTTGACAAACAGCAGATTTGGTTCCCTATAAACAGGACAGGATTTCTATCCATTGAAATCTCTATATATTAATCGAATCCACTTTGGAAAAGTCTCAATTATTTTTCATGTGGCAAATTACTGAATTTCCATCCAAGACAGGTACTTTATTCAATAAAATAACGGATGTAAAATGAAATTGTAGTTCCCAAAAAAGAAATGCAAAACTGGTAAAATGCTATACATGCAGTATACTTTGTATTTTATTGTGTTTGTATTTTATTTGTCAAGTTGGACTTTGTATTTATTTTCAATACAACGCTACGTGCTACCAGTGGCGGATCCATCTTAGAGCAAGCTCGGGCAAGTGTTCGGGCTTGATTTTCAAAAAACGCTAAATTTAATGTATTTTTTGTTATTGTTGTAATGAAAAATGAACTTTTATTGATATTTTAGTGCATTTTAGTGTATTTGTGTCCGGACTTAATTTCAAATTCAGTGTCCGAACTTAATTGGACATCTGAATCCGCCACTGCGTGCTACGTATCTGGGTTCGCCGTATGTATCCGTAGCATTACATTACATGATTGGATATTTGGATTGAATTAATTTAAGAGGCTGGTATAAGTTTTCATAACTAACAGTTGTATTTTTCTTTTATTATTTTTTTTAAAGGATAAAATATGATGAAGCTTATAAGGATCTGACCATATGACCATATGCCATGTGCATTAGTTAGCATGCCATGACATGAACACTGAAACATGATAAATTTTCCATAGGTGGGGAAGGTTTGCATGTGACTTTCTCTAATGTCTCAATATTTTTATATATATTCTATAGCTAAAACATTGTTTGAACTTTGAACGCTGAAAGAAAAAATAGTAAATTAATGAATTTAGGTGGTGCGAATAAGCGGCGCGTACCAAATATTCATAGAACTCTTGTGTTCTTCCTGGAACGGGATAAGGTGCTGCGCGGAGTGCTGTAGCGTAGCATTTGGACCGTTCGATTTTCACTAATTGCATTAAGATTCGTATTAAAGTATAAAAACTCTCGATTTTCATCTCTGACGGTCGATCTGGATCATTCATTTGCTGTAGCGTGCTACTGCGCTACAGCAGATCGGATCCGTTCTTTCTTGGTTAGAAGTTAACAATTTATTCTCTCTTTTTTTGTGAAAAGTGAACTGCATCACCGTTTCCGTTTTTCTTTCTGAAGCCAAGTTAACAACTTTTTTGTTTGTGAGGAATTGAGGAAGGGTAAAATAAATAAATAAATAAATAATAACTAAGATGATTATTTCCCAACTGAGTGATATTTCGGCTATTTTCTAAATGGGGCCTAATTGTTGGTGAGAAATTAATTCACCGGCCTAGTGCGTGGTCATTCCAACAAGGCGAAGATATTCATTTTGATTTTATTTTCAATTGAAAGAAATGAGAGTGGTTTGGTGACACTAGTTTCATTAATTAATCGACACAAATAATTTTCCTTATTATTATATTATTATTATTATTATGAGTGAGGCTATAGTACTTCACAAAACGGCACTCACGTCATACTTCGCCTTCTTATCTTTAATTTCAAATAATAGACCAATCATTGGACGTGATCTCCATATTAAAGTATAATCAGAGACAAAAATTTACAATTTTAAAATTTTTATTTTTTAGAAAGGTCAAAATTCATTCATATTGGATGATTTAGATAACGTTAGATTAATCATCTTTTTACCTCTTTAGAAAATATAAATTTCGGTCTGCAACAACGTTTTAATATGAAGATCGTGTTCAATGATTTCGATCAATCATTTGAACTTTAAACTAGAGATAATAATGTGATGTGAGTGACACTTTATGAGGTATCATAGCCTCACTCTATTAATAATAATAATATTATTATTATTAATAATATTATTATTGTTGTTGTTATTATTATTTAACAGTTACGTCTTGTAAGAAGCATAATACAAGCACACCACGTAAAATCTATGGAACGAGATCTTATATCGTGCATCACATCCAACGCAGAAGATCTAAATTGATCGTTTGCATCAAAGTTCGTACATTTTCAAACTCCTAATACTTAGCTCCCTTGAATCACATCTTAACCGTTAATTACCTACAATACAGAAAATCTGAACCGATCCATGCTGTTTGCGCAGTAGAGAATAGACATCCAAAATCTATAGGTCTATATATAGCAAGCCAACTTTCCAATTGAGATAAAGACTATTATTAACATTACATCATTAACATGATGATGTTAAAGTGCATATAATAGTGGACTTAGAGAAACATAGATTCAAACTCAGTACAACCGAATAAACTTTTTTATGTTCAATTGTCCAAAAGCAAAACAACGTGGGTACATAAGCAAAGCCTTTTTGATCCTCTATTCCTGTCCCTCATCCACACATCCATTCCTCATTAATATTTTAATGTCGGTTGGCGCGCGGTGGGCCCCGCATGGCGAGAATAATTCACATGATCACATCTCAATATATTATATCTTATGATATTAAATATCATGATACGCAAATATTTTATTAGTAATAGTAGATTTGAGTTTTTTACTTCAAATTTTTATTTATTTTTTAGATTTTACATAGCGTGAGATTTTCATTTATTTTGATCACAATCACTCAATTTTAGATTTTCAATTCCCGTATACATTGGTCTGCCGCTCGCGTACAAAAAAGAAAAAAATAATTGTCTCTCGCCTCCTTTCTATTTTGAAATTTTTTATAAACTACACTTCCTTCCAAAAACATCAAACACAATATTTCTCTTCAATTTTTTTTTTTACGAAATGCCCTTGTGGGCTCAACTTTGCATCATTTTTCTTCCCTTTACTCTCCCTCCTTTCTGTTTAATATATAAGATAATAAAGTAACGCACATTGATTAACACTTCCTTTGCTAACATTTTTTTAGAGAAACTTGTCATATTTTCATCTGTTGCATGATTAACACTTTTTTATTAGTGTTGGCACATTAAATATGCAAGGTTAATTCTTTCTTTTTTTACTTTTTTTTTATCAAACGATGCATTGTTGGTGGGCAATTGATGGGTGAAAATGCCACACGTCGATAAGAACAAAAAAATTTAACTTGTTTAAAATGAGAATGTCTAATATATGTTATAAAGAAAGATAATAATTTTTGAAGTACTTAAATGCAATACGTGAAAAAATGCACATTATTATCTTGACATACATGAATTTACCAGCCATAATATTTTTCCTTAGTTAGAAGTTGAACTGATTAAAAGATAACAATGCACATAGTAATATGACGATTGTATCTTTAGTCATTAAGTCATAACAATTGATAAACTTAAACTCAAACCTCAATTTTGCAATATTATTTTATTTTATTTTTTGTTATGTATTGCTTGAATATGTGAGAGAATGTTATTAATTTAATCTTAAAATTGATCTTTTATTTAAGTTTTTTGTTCTAATATAACATGTGTATTTTTATTTGTAGCTATATGTTTCATACATAATATAAACTCATATCCATTTGTACTCATGAATACTTACATAGTGTGTTAAATATAATATTTATTAGCGTCTAATATTATACATGAAAGTTTAAATCAGAGTGAATGCTCCCAGACCCCAGTAGTATTAATTAATTTTGAAAATATTTGTAACTTCTATTTTATATAATTATATATCCGTTGTAACTTCTAATTAGTAAGCATTTTGCATTTGTTAACATGTTTGGATATTCATTTTCTTGTAATATTTTTTTGTTTAATCTCACTCTTCACGTTCAATATGAATCTCTCGAATTGTAAGCAATTTGTTTATACTTCAATACTAATATTCTTCTATAATTACATACATATTTTCACAAATAAATTTAACTCCCACAACAACGTGTTGGCCACTTACTAGTAATAATAAAGTAAGGTTAGAACGATCCAATCCGTGAATTTGAACTTCATATTAGAGCATCTCCATCCGTGAAACTCTTTGAGTTTCTAAATAATGCCACATTAGATTAAGAAACTTAATTCTTTTTTAGTTTATAAACTCTTACATCCCTAAAACTACAATTAGAATTTCTTAATCGCCACATCATCAACTAATTATTTTTTTGTTAATTTTTTTAACCAATGATATTGACACGTCACAGTTTATAAATCCTGAATCAAAGTTTCTAAATAAGAAACTCTCAATCAAAGTTTCTGAATTAGAAACTTTGTTACATTTCTGAAACTGAGTTATAAACTGCCACGTCAGATTAGAAATCCTGAAAATTTCAGAAATGGAGATGCTCTTAATTTAATATGGAAAGTCGATTTTACTTTTTTGGAATTATGTCACTGATTTTGCAAAGAGGTGAAAAACTCATTCACATTGTATGATACAAAAATCATTGAATTTACATGCAATCAAAATTAGAATAAAATTAGAGTGTTTTTAAGCTCACTAAAAAGATTTTCTTCTAAATACAATAATATTGATCATTTGTATAAACATCATAAGCACCAGAATTAATCAAACAAAGTATATTATTAAACTAACAAAATATTGTGAAATTATTCAAAAGAGCCATACTACTTTGATGACACAAATTCTCTAATTTATTCTAAGCCATTCAAATAATGAATTGTATCATTCAATTATTCATTCAAATATCCAAATCTAATGCTGCCGCAACTTTGTTCGATGAGAGAGGTCGTCAACGGCCAGTGGCAGATTCACCTTAGAGCAAGTTCGAGCAAGTGTCTGAGCTTGATTATAAAAAAACGCGTAATTTAATATATTTTTTGTTATTTTGTATTGAAAAATGAATTTTTAATTATATTTTAGTGGATATTAGTGTATTTGTGTCTGAACTTGATCTGAATTTCAGTGTTCGAACTTAACTGGTCATCTGGATGCGCCACTGTCAAAGTAACAACCTCTCTCCCTCATATTTATTCACGTTTGTCCCCACTATTTTCTACTCCAATTTGATGACCATACATACGAACTACAAGCATAAAAGCTTACCTAAGATACATACGACAGTGACGGTGCATTTAAAATAGAAAAAAAATTACAAGAAAGAATTCTACTCCAATTTGATGACCATGAGCATTCATACTATTCTGCAATAAAATTTCAACATTGGCATTTGCTTTTGATTTTGTAATTATATAGTTTCATGTAAGAGTGGTATTGTGGTTATAAAATTAAAATGTTGTTACATTAATTTAATTTAGGAGGTCGCGATATGAATTAATAGATACAATAAAAATAGTTCATTGTCTATTGTACACAAATATATTGATACAAAACAAATAAAGGTTTGCCTAAGATCAAATGAAGTAAATTAGAATATTTCGGTAATTTTTATTCGAATATTGTTAGCGTTCTTTCATAAGCATTTATGGTGAAATGTTTATGGTTCAAATTCCAAAATCTTATATTCAAAATATCGATTTAAATAGCTCAATAAATTATTTATATCATAATTTTGTAAATACTAATTTCTTTTCTATTTTATAATTTTTATGCTATACTTAATGATTTTTGAAAGCTGATCCAAAAAAATAAAAAATATTGCGTCAAATTCAGTCATATTCCAAAAATCATTAAGCATGGTTAAAACGTTCTAGAAAAAGAAAAAATAGCATTTAAAAAAATTATGATATAAATAATTTATTGAACTATATAAATTGACATTTTAAATACGAGATTTTAAAATTCAAACCGTATCTGTTTCATCACAAATGCTTATGTACCCACACTAACTAGCAAGGCTTATTTTATTCAGCAATCTTACTACAATTTAATTGTAATTCACGCATGCTTAAGAGAAATGAGGTGTTAACGGTAAAATGAGCAGCTTTTTCTACAATGTTTAAGTTTGATATAGGAAAATAAATAAAAAATAAGAACAAAATTTCAAATTGTACACAAGTAAAATTGAAAAATTCACATTAATTGTTTGTGAATCAGATTTATCTCACACTCATTGTCTGCAAATTTAATTTACAAATTCTCACATTCGCTGCATATAACATATATATAAAAATAATTGAATACTTAAAAATATATATACACTAGATATTCGAATAAATCCGAGTCATTGGATCATGATCTACAGTGTAAATTTTAATGTATTTAATAATTTATTAATATATCTATCATTGGCGTACAAAAATTTTTCCCTATAAAAAATATAAACTTCAAACCACAAATTCACTGCATATTATATTTGCGAACTGAAAAGTAATAAAAAATAGCTGACGATATTCACAGACTTTCTATGTCTTGAAAGATGTTGCTGCTAGTTTCCAATACAACCATTTGTGCTTTTAACTTTGCAGATAAATAAAACAAGTTTTGTCCTTTTTTGGTGGACACGTGTCATTTATAGCGAATAGAAATCGAGACATCGTTTGTTCTTTTTTTTTTTTTTTTGAGAAGAAGACATCGTTTGTTCTGCAACAAAGCTTGAAATGTTGAACTTTTGTGTAACATAACAGAACCATGTTGTGTAATGTGTAGCATCTGCTGTATATATGTAATCCGTGCTTCACAAGTCACAACTAGGAACAGATTCAGTATTCTCGTCAGGGGTTCAAGATCTACGATTTTTTTCAGAAATTTGAAATGATAGTTATTTTTTAAAAAAATTTATTTTATATGGTCTTTTGTATAGAAAAATTTCAAATATATTGTCATTTTTGAAAAAAAAATTAATATATATGATCATTTTTGAATTTTTTTTCAGGAGTTCAGCTGTACCCTAAGTGCATGTGGCTCTACCACTGATCACAACCATGTGGTGAATGCATGCATAGCTGATACTGCAATTGTCTCTCTGCACAAACAAAAAATGAAGATTTTCACTATCTGGTTTGGTTCAATCCGACTTTTGAGAAGTTGATTTTTGGTTCAATCTAGCACCTAAACATTTTTCTTTATTCAATTTCTCTTTCGCTAGATTCAATAATTCAGAAAACTAATTGAATAAAATTATGAGCTAACAGAAACAGAGAAAGAGAAGAAGATACAGCATTGTATAATTGTGATGATAATGATTCTTTCATACTTCTGTTTTGAGTACATGAGTTCTATTTATATCTATACAGCTGTTTCAGCTTTGCTATTAATTGCATAACAACTATCCTAACGGCTATTCATTCATCATCTTCTGTTGGGCTTGCACTGGACGTATCCATTGCTTGATTATCTTCTATAGTCCCCCTCAAACTCAGTGGTTTGGAACAAACAGTGAGTTTGTCTCGTAGCATCTGGAATCTGGTTTTGTGCAAGCTTTTTGTGAGAATATCAGCTATCTGATAAGCTGAACATAAGTAATTGATGGTGATTTCCTTTGCAGCTAGTCTTTCCTGAACAAAATGGTAATCCAATTCAATATGTTTTGTTCTCGCATGGAATACAGGGTTAGCAGCTAGGAATGTGGCTCTTAAATTGTCACACCAGAGCACGGGTGATTGAGGAATATTGTAGCCTATCTCTTTGAGTAAAGATTGAAGCCACACAAGTTCAACTGTTGTAATGGCCATGCTTCTATATTCAGCCTCAGTGGAAGACCTTGAGACTGTATTTTGTTTTCGAGAGGACCAGGATATAAGGTTGGGACCAAAAAATATTGTAAAACCAGTGGTGGATCTTCTGTCATCCGGGCACCCTGCCCAATCAGCATCACAATATGCATTTAGGGGAAGATTGTTGGATGGTTTCAGCATGAGACCCATGTGCAGTGTCCCTTGAATGTATCTGAGAATTCGTTTGACAGATTGCCAATAGATGTCAGATGGTTGTGATAGAAACTGGGACACTTTGTTTACAGCATAGGCAAGGTCAGGCCTTGTTATGGTAGCATATTGCAAGCTTCCTACAATAGTTCTGTAGAGAAAGAGATCAGATAGTGTGTTGCCATCTTCCTTGGAGAGTTGTATGCCAGCTTGTAGAGGGGTAGAGACAGGTTTAGCTCCAGCCATAGATGCCTTGTTGATAACTTGCTGTAGGTATCTGGTTTGTGTGAGATAAAGTCCCTTGTCTTGCCTCTGAACTTCAATGCCTAGAAAATAAGTGAGTGTTCCTAGATCCTTGATAGAGAAATTAGAGTGTAAGGCAGACATTAGTGAGCCTATTGCTTGTTGATTATTGCCTGTTATTATAATATCATCAATATATACCAAAATATAGACCAAAATGCTCTTTTCTTTGAAGATGAAGAGTGAGTTGTCTGATTGTGAGGAAAAGAATTTTTGGGCAATTAGAAAGGATCTAAGCTTTTGAAACCATGCTCTTGGAGTCTGTTTTAAACCATATAATGCCTTTTTTAGTAAGCAAACATGATCAGGATGATTGTTGTCACTGAATCCTGGTGGTTGGGTCATGTAAATCGTTTCTTCTAGCTCCCCGTGTAAAAACACATTATTAACATCCAGCTGGTGTAGTGGCCAATTATTGGATATGGCTATGGTTAGTACTAATCTGATAGTCGTTGGTTTAATTACTGGGCTATACGTATCAAAAAAGTCAACCCCTTTCTCCTGTGTATATCCCTTGGCCACTAGTCTGGCTTTGAATCTTTCAATGGTTCCATCTGCTCTTTTCTTTACTCTGAACAACCATTTGCATCCAATTAAATTTGCTTTGTCAGGTAAGGGTACAAGTTCCCAAGTTGAATTTTTGGCTAGAGCATCTAGTTCATTGGCCATAGCATGGCGCCAGTGTTCATGCTTGATGGCTTGTGTGTAGCAGGATGGTTCATGATCACTGATGCTTTGTTGATCCAGAAGATAGAGTTCATGATCTTGAAATTATTTTGGTTTGAGACTGTTGGTTTGTTTCCTAGTGACCATGTGATGTTTTAACTGAGAAGTTGAAGCAGATGTTGTTGTTGGAGAAGTTTGAGTTGAGTTGTGTTGAGTATGTGGTGAGCAAGGAAGTGAGTTTGAGGTACACTGAGTTTGAGTTTGAGGTTGTGATAAGATAGTGAGAGGTGAGGAGGTTGGAGCATGTGTATCAGAATTTGTTTGTAAGTGATGCTATTGAAAATGGAACCTGTATTCATTGAAGACCACATTTCTAGAGATGTATATTCTGTAAGTTGCTAGGTGTAGGCATTTGTACCCTTTGTGTATTGAGGAGTATCCAAGGAAAACACATGCCTCTGATCTTGGTTGCAGTTTGTGTTCATTATAGGGCCTTAATAATGGATAACATTCACAGCCAATAGTTCTTAAAATTGTGTAGTCAGGTTTTCTGGCATGTAGATGTTCAAAGGGTGATATCAGACTGTTGGGTTTACTTGGTAACCTATTAATCACAAAAACTGTACTCTCAAATACATAATCCCAGTATGATAATGGAATTGAGGCATGGTACATAGTTGCAAGAGCAAGTTCCACTATGTGTCTGTGTTTTCTCTCAGCCAAGCCATTTTGTTGAGGTGTGTAAGGGCAAGAAACTTTAAAGGTTATCTCAGGAAACTTTCTCACCAAAGATTTGAATTCTGCTCCTCCATCACACTGTATTGTTTTGATTTTACAAGATAGCAAGTTTTCAACCTTGCTTTTGAAATCCTGAAAGATATGTTGTACATCTGACTTATTTGCAAAACAATATATCCAGCTAAACCTACTGTAATCATCTGTAAAATGAATATAGTATCTATTCCCTAGGTTTGAGGTGACTGGTGAAGGCCCCCATATGTCAGTGTGTATGAGCTGCAGAGGTGAAGTTGAAGTGTGTTCAACAGTTGAGAATGGTTGTTTGTGTGCTTTAGCCTTGCAACAGCTTGAGCAAAAAGAGACCCTTTTGTTCTTTATTGGAATGGTGTTATTCTTCCTGAGAGTGTCAATGATTGGAGATGAGCAGTGACTGAGTCTTGAGTGCCAGATATCAGAAGACAGCTGAAGTGCTTGAAAATGTTGTGGAGTGTTGGTCTTGTTGGTCTTGTCAGTTAGGCAGTATAGTCCTTTATGTAGGGTTCCATGCATTAATATCACCTGAGTTGCTGCATCCTTTATTGAACAGGAATTTGGTGAGAATTCAACTGTTACATCATTATCCTTAAGCAATTGAGAGATACTCAGCAAATTCTTTGTTATCTCTGGTACACATAGGATGTTTTTGAGCAGTAAAGGTTTTCTTGATGTGACAATATGACCTGTGCCTATATGAGAAATAAGTAAACCTTTACCATATGAGCTGTTTCAGCTGAGTTGTTAGGTGAACTATAGAGTTGCTTATGGATCTTTGATTTGCTCTCACTCTTGCTTCATGTGCCAGGAGGAGACTTTGTAGATCTGTCATGGTTGGAGGTTCTTGTCTCATTGAAATTGCTGTAACGAAGTTCTCAAATTCTGATCCAAGACCTTGTAGTGTATACAACACTAGTTCTTGATCTGGTGCATCAGAGCCAATACTTCTCAATCTGTCAGCAAATGCTTGCATATTTTGCAAGAATTGAGAGCATGTAAGTCCCCCTTTCTGTGAGGTTTGGAGTTGAAGCTTAAGTTCAAGAGTTTTGGCAATTGATTGAGATGTGTACATTTGCTGGAGTTTCTGCCAGAGCTGGGCTGTTGTTTCACAGTTCATGACCTGTGCCAGGATCGAAGGTGAGATGGAGCTGAACATCCATGCTAGTAAGAGTTGATCTTGTTGAATCCATCGCTCATACTCTGGATTTGCGGTGATAACCCCCTCAGTGCTTGTATTTGTGCGATTCGGTATTGGATTGAAGCTTTCAATGTAGGATGTCAGGCCATGCCCTCGAAGTAGCGATATTATTTGAGATTTCCAGATCAGATAGTTATCTTGATTCAAGCTAACATTCAGTTGATGTGTGAATTGAACAGGTGTGAAGGATCTGGATGAGGTGAGAGATAGTGTCTGAATTACTCATCGTTTGATGAAGTAATTTTGCAAGAATTTTGATTCTTGATTTTGGATCTGAGCTTGTGCTCTAATGTCGCTCTGATACCATATGAGCTAACAGAAACAGAGAAAGAGAAGAAGATATAGCATTGTATAATTGTGATGATAATGATTCTTTCATACTTCTGTTTTGAGTACATGAGTCCTATTTATATCTATACAGCTGTTTTAGCTTTGCTATTAATTGCATAACAACTATCCTAACGGCTATTCTTTCATCATCTTCTGTTGGGCTTGCACTGGACGTATCCATTGCTTGATTATCTTCTATAAAAATAATTCAAAACTCAATTAAAAAATAACAATTTAGTTCAAATATATACTTTTCTCCAAAAATTTCTAGTTGCATGCATGTTTTGGTCAAGAATCAATTACAGACTGTGCACAACAGCACAAGGCATCGCCATTAATTTCTCTGCTGTCCATCGTAGGTATTGATTCAAAAAGAAACCTCTCGAACAAAAGTCAACTTTGGATTATACAAAAAGAACAAAGAAAAAAAAATCCTAAATCCAATTGTAGAAATTAGAAGCTGCAAACTGCATTTTTTATAAAGGCACTGTACACAATTTACCAAAACGGAATCACGTGAAACTCACGGAATTGTATTTTCCATAAACCAGAGGAGAAATTTATAAAAATGAAATCACGTGACACTCACGTGCTTAGTACCTTTCGACTGTTACCTTGCTCTGTTGCGTCTGAATGCAATCAGCAGCGCAGGATCACGCAATTACTCACCGACGAATCAGATCACCACCTCCGCATCTCCTCAAATCCACGCGTTGACGATATATCTCACCAATCACGAGGAAATCTGACGGCTTAGAAACCTCAGGTCAAACTAATTGGTGTCGGTTCCAACATTTTCGGCGCGGAGCTCTAGACTATTCGTTAAAACGAGGGCCTCGTGATACAGATACTGAAAAGCGGGCCCCAGGGATATAAATAACAACGACACTGTGAATCGAGAAGCTTTAGCCTAAGGGCATTGAATTTAAAAAAAAAAAAAAATCGAGAAGCTTTATTTATTGATAACTGTCAATACCGAAATTGCCCCCGCCGGTCGGCATTTATTAGGACTGACTAGTGACAACTGACAACAGGCGGTCAAAAATCCCATGCGGTGGGTCCCACGTGTCAAAACGTGATTGATCGAATGAATGAATGAATAAAGAGATTGTCTCGTGATTTTTGTTACATACAAAAATAAGAATTACATTAACTATTTCGTAAGCAGGATCAAGCAGAAACAATTATCAAGTATTTTGAAATCTATATTGACGTCTGAACATCATTTTTGCACGTGTGTTCAAGTGTGTTCAAATGTAGTGTTTATAATATTTTTTGAACAAAGTTTTCAGCGCAACGTTTAAATGTGAAATTTTAAATTTTGAATCATACTTAATTTTGTTTGTTTGTTTTTGCAGCGTGAAAGCACGTGGCCAGTGTAAACGTTTAAGACAAGAAAATAGAGTCAAATCTTTCAAGTTTTTTGGAAACGAAATCAAAATCATAAATATAACTTCTATATTTTTTTAGAGTCAAACAAAAAGAGTTCTTGTCTCGTTCTGTAGCCATTTTCTTCGCTGGCGAAAGGCTTTGTTTGATTTGATAACGGAGACGGAGACAAGCAATGCTTGGAAGCAGCATCCGGGTTTTCTGTGAGGGTCAGGTGTGTTGCTGCTCGTGTTGCATTATGGTGGATCATCTCATTATTGTAGTTAGAAATGTATCTTGATTTTTATTTTTTATTTTTGTACCATCCTATTATGATCAGGAATGATAGATAAAAACTTTCTAAAAGGAAATTATAATATGTAACGATATTCACTAAAGATAATCACCAGAGATAATGACTAAAAATAAACTTGTTCTGTAAGGTCTCATACTCTCATAGGCCTCGTATCTATATGGAAAGATGCGTCTTCAAATTATTGAAGAGACATTTATTGGAATAATAAATGTCGAAACTAACAAAAAAGTTCTATTTTAAAAAAATATATTGTTCTATACAAATTTTAGATAATGTATAGTATTATACATTTATACAATATAGATATTCACCGAAGATAATGCATAGTATTACACTTTTATACAATTTAGATATTCACTAAAGATGATGTTAAATATTAAGATGGTACGAAAAGTTATAATATGTATGTATAACTTTTGATAAAAAATTCAAATTTTTTTATTTATATATATTTTTTCTTTTTCATTTGACATATGTCGCTCATTTCTCGCGATGGATTTCAACATTGTAAAATTTAATAAGAGGTGGACAAACAAAAATTTCTAAACTATGTATAGTACTTACATATTTTAAAATTGTTTATGTAGCAAATGTAAATTCAATATCTAATATAAAATTTGTTGCAAACTCCAATTCAACAATTTTTTTTAAATATTATTATTAATATTTCAGAAAAAACAGTTCGAGTTAGAAATATGCTTTCGACGAACATGTCAACTCGGTCATCACATTAATTTTTTTATCAGATTTTTTTGAGAAATATATTTTATTTTATTTAGCAAACAGTCTGAGATTTAAAATAGTGATAATAATAAAATTCTGAGAGTGCAAGTGCCAACTCCTCTCTTAAAGAGATAGAAACACAAATGCTAGGTGTGTATACAGAGGACAGGGAGGAAAATGCTCGATCATGAAATAAATGATGTAAAAGGGTCTCCTATGAAACATGTGGTGTGAAACTCAACTACAAATCATGCTCTTAGATACAAAGTTTAGCCTCAATTACATTCTCACAATTTTGGAAGTGTGGCTGATAATTTTGTTTAAAGTAGATTTTGAGTTTCAAATATTTAATACATATGTTAATAATATTATGGCAAATGATCAAGTAGTCTAGTGATAAGTAACTACAGTGACTTTAATGAGGTTATGAATTCAAATTTTCACGAGCACAAAATTTACATTCAGTTAAAATACCTTTAATAATCAAGCTTTTAAATAGCGGCGATAAAGCGCCGATAAAACGGATATAGCGGAAATTTTGCTATAACCGCACGATTTATTTCAAACACGCCGATAAAGCGGTTTTTGGCGATAAAGCGGAATTTAGCGGTGATAAAACGGATGACGGTCTGAAAAAAAGCGGTGATAAAGCGGATATATCGGTACTTTTGTTCAAATGGTCATAATTTTTGACTCGTAACTCCGATTTTAGTGATTTTTTATGCGTTGGAAAGATCACGACAAGCTCTATATTTTATTCCATACATAACTTACAAATTTTCATCAACAAACTAGTTAAATTCAGATTTTTTTTTCAAATCAACAGATCAAAGGAATTGTTTAGGTCAACAGTATTTTCTTATATGTTGCATTTTTCTATTAAAGACATAAGAGAGATGCATAATTTCTTGATAAATTTATTTAATTTAGTAATTTCATTGATATTCTTGACAATTTGCTTTAACATAATGTATATGTAGAAAATAGCGATATTGTGGTTTATCGTCCGCTTTATCACCGCTATACCGCTAAACGCTAAATGACTTCCACACCGCTATGGACCGCTATACGCTATTTAAAACCTTGTTAATAATAGATGATGATTGTTTCGAAAATTTACGTACGTCCAAAAAAATGTTAATGATACCATGTAGAAAAATTTGGGCTCCACCCACCCACATACATACAAATTAAGAGAGTGTCGAAAATTTACGTACGTCCAAAAAAAAATGAAAATAAAACTATCTAGAAAAATTTGGGCTCCACCCACCCACGTACATGCAAACTAAAATTGCAACCAAGTTTGTCTTATAAAAATTCGTTCTAACTTAAAAATTTAATTAAATTTTGATCTTTTGACTTCCTTTGAGATTATTTCAAATGCCAAATCAATTGCTGTGTGTAGTCTTGATGGCGCTAACTAAACGTGTTGACACAATTTAAACCTCTATTATTTCGGTAATTAATCACCTCACAATTTCTGCGACCAGACGCTCCAAATTCCTCACAGAAATACCGCCACCTAAAAACACCGTCAATTATTAAATTAAATATCGAAATTTGCCAGACCGACACGTGTACAGTAGCATAGGTGCAGAATGTTTTGTCTCGATGCCCGTAGGCTGCGTTGTGGCGTCAGGCTCCGTATTTGAGTTTCAGATAAAAGGAGAAACCAGTTACCAGAGAAGCAGAGAGAGACAGGAGAGAGAGAAAAAGGAAACTTAACCAAAAGAAACCTTTTTCAGCGAAGCACAGTGAGAGACAAAGTCACGACAGTTTCGAGTGGCGCTTCTTCGTTTCTTTCTCTTCTCCCCAATTTCTCTCTCTCTCTTTCTCACGCAGATCAAACCCTTTTCAGAAATTGAAGGGGAAGAAGAGATATAAGAAGGGAGAGAGGTGAAACCAAAGTACGATCCAATCAATCAATGCTGAGTTCGTAAGCTTGAGATAAATGCGATTTCATCTGGTGGTAATAACTGCAATTTGCTC
This sequence comes from Eleocharis quinqueflora, assembly GCA_964058865.1. NCBI lineage: Eukaryota > Viridiplantae > Streptophyta > Magnoliopsida > Poales > Cyperaceae > Eleocharis > Eleocharis quinqueflora. The sequence continues at coordinate 9,312 of CAXKVX010000109.1, read as the reverse complement.
TCTATTTCAATGTTCTTTTGCTTTTCTAAGAGAGATTGACCTGAGTTGCTCAGTGCATCGATTCTGGTCTCGTTGTAATATTTCAGTTTATTTTTGTTTCTAAATAAATGCTTTTAGCGAATTAGAATTTCTTATCTGGGTTCGTCACAACGGATTATTAAATGCTGTTCCTTTTGTATCGCATTTATTTAATTCCAAGGAAGTCCTTCACTCCTTTGTACCAGATTTTTTTACGATGTGTCTTTCTTGAATTAATTATGTAATGGAATGGATATTAGAGATTCTCCAGTTTATGCTAACGTTTTCTTTTTGTTGTGTTAAATTTTTCACGAAAACTGGAAAAATCCGAATACACATTGAACTTCGGTTTAAATTACTCAAGTCCACTGATTTCTCTGTTTTTCCTTTCTTATTTTTATTTTTATTTTTTTAAGTCTTTCGTTATAGAAATAGACCAAAAAATTAGAAAAGAATATTATTGGATTTTGCATTAAAATCCATAATAGCATGAAAAGAGCGCTATAGTGTTTCAGTTATGTCACATCAATTCGATTTATTCCTCCTGATTAATTGCTCTTTACTTCTATGGCAAACCTGAATTAGAGTTCAGAGAGCTTGAACTTGTGAAGCTAGACTGGAGCTTATTAAAACACATAAAGGAAACATCTACATTATTGGAACATGTCAGGTACTACCATTTCTTTGGTTTTGTGTCTACTGTTTATTGATCCTTTCTTCTAAACAAAGGAAATTAGCATATCTTGTTTATGTCTTTGTCTAATGAAAAAAATAGTTATGTCGGCATCACGAAAACAAACTTATTAAGCAATCTAGGTGCTCAGTAGAGCTAGGCAAATATGTATATTGTTCTGCATCCCATATATTTAGTTCTAATTAATTTCCCTCTTCCAAAATTCTCGTCCTTTTATTAAGCAGAAAAAAACAAAGATCTCTATTATTCCCTAGCAGAGGCAATTGAAAGGGAATATTCCTCACCAACACGCACTGAGGAAAAGATAGAGAAAAAATGGGACCATGAGAACTCAGAAGATGAGAGGCGAAGAACTAAGATAGGTTCTCTGAAGAAGAAGGCAATGCATGCTTCGACAAGGTTCACACATTCACTTAAGAAGAAACGAGCAAGGCGAAGAAGCAGCCTCAGAGTCTCTTCTATCTCAATAGAAGACGTGAGAGATGCTGAGGAAGTAGCAGCTGTTAGTTCCTTTAGAGATGTTTTGATTGGAAAGGATCTACTGCCTGAGAGACACGATGATTACCACATGATGCTAAGGCAAGTTTAATTTTGTCTTGATAAATATAAACCATTTAGAAGAAATAGGATAAAATTTTCAACCACATTGATAGAAATGCATGACTTTAGTGCCTCAATGGACAGTTAACTCTGTTTGTTTAGAGCTTTAACTTGTGACATCAATATTCTTTTAAGGTTTTATAATGTATACTTGAGAGTTCTAGTGCTGCATTTTGGTGCCATCTATCAAGCCTCTTTTGTCTTTGTTGTATATTTTCCTTGACTCTTGGCTTATTGCCAGAAACCACCAACCAGCCATGTGAAAATCATTTAAAATTGTGCTGTGCTACTCTGGGTTGATATATTATCTTTTGAATAATGTCTCTTTCCCAACTATAAAGTGAAAAGGGTAAATTCTTTGTTGCTAATTTCAATAATGCAGATTCCTTAAGGCTAGAAAATTTGACTTTGAGAAGTCAACTCAGATGTGGGCTGAAATGCTGCAATGGAGAAGGGAGTTTGGGACTGATACCATCCTGGAGGTGAGACCACAATAAGTCGAATCCATTTTCAGAATTAAATGAATAAGAAAAAGAGACACTTTTCACAAATAACATTAATTTAAGGTTGAGAGTATAGTTTAAATGAGTTTCTATCACAAAGTTGACCCGTACAATAGCAGTTCAGTACCAAGGCAACCATTAAAGTCCACAACAAATACAGATTCATTTTGAATTATATTTGCTAACTAATTTTAAGTACCACTTTTGAGGATAATTTGCTGAACTTTTGGGCATGTATGTTCTGAACATTGAATCATCAATATTATTCATGGGTGAAAAGGGAAATCTCCGGTCACAACTTGAACAGTTGAACTTCGTAGAATAATAAAACCCTTCTATTTCATACAAATGTAAATTCATCTTCCCATGTTTTTTAACATATTGAAGGATTTCCAATTTGAAGAGCTAGATGAAGTATTACAATACTACCCGCAAGGCTACCATGGTGTAGACCGGGATGGGAGGCCGGTCTACATTGAGAGGCTTGGCAAGGTTGAGCCGAACAAACTGGTACAGATAACCACAGTGGACAGGTACATAAAGTACCATGTGCAAGAGTTTGAAAGGGCTTTCGCTGAGAAGTTTTCAGCTTGTTCGATCGCGGCTAAGAGGCACATCGACACGACTACTACAATACTAGATGTGTATGGCGTGGTAAGTTCGTAGAGTTATCAGATAGCATATTCAGTTGGTACTGAGCAGATCTCTGTGCATTTTCTTTGCTTTTATTGGATTGCTTTATGTTCTTGAACTTGTTGTTCAAGCCAAAATAATCAGTATCATTTTTGGTTCCTAAACTCTCTCATGAGTCGGGATTTAGATTCTTTCTTAGATGTTACAATAATAATAGGAATACCAGAATATGATAAAGGGCTATCCGAGATGAGATCTTGATTTAATCATATAATCTTAGTCAATAATAGTGGTTATTTTTATATTTATTTTTCTTCTAGGGACTTAAGAATTTCAGCAAAATTGCAAGGGAGCTTGTAAATCACATGCAAAAAATAGATAGTGACTATTATCCTGAGGTACTTCTCTCTGTGCAAATATATATTACTTTTTCTAGATGATTGTCAGATTTGAGAATGCTAATTTTTGTTTTTATTTCTTAATTTCAGACACTGCATCAAATGTTTATAGTTAATGCCGGCCATGGCTTCAAGTTAATTTGGAACAGTGTTAAGGGGTTTCTTGACCCTAAAACGTCTTCCAAAATTCATGTATGTTCCTTCTCTTACCGTGAAATAATGTATTAATCCGGTTGAGAGGATTTTTAATGTAAGAAGTTGGTTTCTCATATGCTTAGGTATTAGGAGCGAAGTTCCAAAGTAGACTTCTTGAAGCCATCGATTCAAGGTTGGTATTATTGTTTCATCCATTCTTCCAATATATGTTTTCAGAATAAGGAATCACCATATAGACCTGGTTTTGTGCCAGAACGAACTAGGACATAAGTGTTATGTTGAATTAATTAGCTCATCTTTACGAATGTGCATTGTGCAGTGAATTGCCAGAGTTTTTTGGTGGTACATGTACTTGCTCTGACAATGGGGGTTGCCTCAGATCGAATAAAGGTCCATGGAATGACCCTCCAACTATGAAGGTAATTTATGTTTTGGTGCATGTAGTCTTTTGTACAAACTACCTGAGCAACATACTGGTCCAATAAATACTTGGGCCCAAATGTCCAATCTTTAATCCAGGTTCAACTTGGGTGTTGAGCTTTGTCTTTCCAAGAGTGCATGTAGTTCGCTGATGGGCAGGGGCCCGCATTGTACTTTCTAGATAACAGCTTCTTCAAAACTGCTTTCAAGTCAGTAGTTGTCGGCATTGTAGGCAGAATAATTAACCACGCATTGATACACCATCAAACAAACAACTCAAATTTCTGATTTAAAGGGTTTGATTATAGCCCAAACAGCTTCTTTTGCTTGTATTATAGAATTGAGACAACTTTGGCGTGGCTGGGTTAATCGAGGATATTTGAAACTTAAATCAGATTTTTTTGTATCAAGGTTGGATGAATGAAAGCCAAATTGAGTTCACATGCTGCTTAATTACATTATAATTCATTGTTTGTTGCGGAACATTAGCTTCAGCAGGCTAAAGCAGAGAATTTGTTTTATCTATATAGCTTGTGCATAGCATACGAGATCTTAAGGCTGCTTCTCTGAATGGATTTAAGCTGTTACCTGATGGAGAGGAAGGCAATTTGACTCCCTTAAAGTTTCAAACATTCAAGGCAAGATCTCATATCTGTGTGCTTTTGATTATCATTTGACACATATACGGAGGACTGATTCCTATAATTACAATTTTAGGGAATATACCATGATACATCTAATTTTGAATCTGGGTCAGATGCTGATGATCTGGGCTCTCCTATAGCATCTAGATCAGGCGACTTCTCTTGTTTGACTCCTGTACATGAAGATGTAAAACACATTGTCTTAACCCTTATCTTATTTTGTCAGAAAGAGCAATTTGGAATTACTGATCGTTCATGTTTTATGTGATTCTTATTTCTGCATTTTGAATACTACACGTTTCATGGAATTCCTCATAAAATAATGAGCTAGTAAAGAAATGAGAATGCTTTTGCACAGAACAAATATATATGATCGATATCAGGAACTCAAAATAGTGTAGTTTCCAGACCAATGTAGAATGATATCTCATTACTAAACTGATGTCTAACCTTGATTTTTACTTGTAGGTAAGAGGGCCATATCCGACACCAAAATCTAGCTGTGATGAACAAATTGTGACAGTGGATAAGGTTATAGACTATGCTAGGATTGAATATGTTCCAACTGTCAGATCACCCAAGCAACAGAAGGAAATTCGACGTTCCTCTCAAGCTGTAGGTATAAGAATATTTTCTTCTACATACTATTATTATTTAAAAGGAAAAATATGTTCGCATATGATTTTGTTAAAAGAAATATATGTTTGCATATGATATATATTACTAAAGGAAAAGTATGTTTGAGATATGTAATTATTAAAGGAAAATATGTTTGCATATGATTTATTTTGAACCTGAAACTTATATAACAGATAAACTGGCATGCAATAGCACAAGCGAAGGAAGAGCTTTGCAACATGTCATCTGGATAACATTCACATTTATTACAATATTGTTCAAGATACTCTCTTTCTTCCATCCGCTGGTTTCTAAAGTGGAAAAAAGCTTCAAATCAGCTTCATTGATGGTTAGAGATGTTAGAAGAGGCACTGTTGGAGATTCTGATGAAGACACAGTAGAGGTTGGGTCCTGTTTGAATAGGCTTGACAGCCTAGAGATAAACAAACATCCACTGGAGACTCCAGATGGGAAGGAACATGTGCTACTTGATTCCTATGATAGGATCAGATCACTTGAGCTTGACCTTGAAAAGACAAAGAAGGTAGGTGGTTGCATTGCATATATTCTTATTGAGTATTCCTTTTATTATTCATGTACACATCTGTACTAATTTGTAAAGAATCAAACAGAAAATTTATCAAGTTTTGGTAGTTGTCAAGTATTTTTCACACTCAGTTGCTTTGCTCTAATCTCTTGTTCCCTATGTTAGAAGTTATTGTCACTGTCTTGATGTCAGTGCAAAACTGAATTTAATTTGGATTGATATACTTGTGCAGATATTGCATACAACAATGATAAAGCAAATGGAGATGACGGAGGCAATAGAGGCCTTAACTGAGGAGTCCAACCTTCGGGTAAGTCAAATAAAATTACGTAATTATCACAGCTACTGCTAATACCCTTGTTATTTGTATTACAATTCTAAGATTTTGAGGATTTCTACTTCCAAGTAATTATAACATTCTGATAAGTGATAATTACGAATTTCAAACAAAATTATAAAAAGCAGAATTCAGTCCCCTATATTGGGTTGAGAACTTGGGATAATTTTTCTGACTTGATTTCTGCTGAATTATTTGGCGCAGCGGAGGAACTTCTGATGACTAAGCATGAATGCATGATGCATGCTGTCTGAGTTGCATGCATATAGCTGACAATATGTGGTAAAGTTCTGTCTGACATGGGTGTCCTGATACATAATTTTTTCTTCCATTTTTTGTTATCATTGCTTTTCTTTTCTAATTTTCTTGATAGAAGTTCTCGGAGGGAGGGAATGTGCGGCCGCTTTGTATTGAAAGGCCAGGTCGAGAATATATAGAAACCATTGTATATTTCGATTTTTTTTGGGTTTCCAAACTACCAAGCTTTGACTTCTTATACTGGAACTTGTTACTTGGGACTCGAACTGTCTTAACTTTTACATCCTAATTCTAATCGTTTGTATTCTGGTTCCTTATACTGGAACTGTCTGTTGGGGACCCAGAGGCCTTGCATGATCTTATTTATATATATATATATAAAGAGTTAGGAGGAATGTGATGTCAAATATATATGTATATATATATATTTTCTCCATTTTGATAATGTTTAGCCCTTACCTATCACTACGACAATTGCTACCACTGATGCTTTGAATGCTAATGGAATAGCTTTGACATATATACTAATACACTAATCTAAAAATCTAAAATAGTAAAAAGATGGGTGTGTGTCCGCTTCAATGACACTTCAATCTGGATCGTTATTTCTTTATCATCTTGATTTGAGTTGTTCATTGTTTGGTTTGATAATATGTAGTGATTTTTCTTGCGGTTTTCGTGTATAAATTTGATTTGCTAAATTCTTTTGAGTCACACTCGCCACATGAATTAAACAGCCACGTGAATTAAACATAGAATTATTTGACATATTGTTATATTTGTATTAATTATTCCTTTACTGTTATATTTAATGTTTTATCAATTATGCTTCTTTTTTGTTAATTGTATGAATATCAAAAGTCACTTATCAAAAGTATGAATATTAAGATGTATATATTTTCATACTATCTACATATAAAATATTTCATATTGTATGTATTTTTTATATCAATTAAATTTAGTATCGTAAAATATTTATATAAATTATATTAGTATTTTTACATCATATAATATAAATCATATTATCTGTATATGATTCATTTAGTGTGTATATTGTTCATATAATTTGCATGTATATTACTCATATAATTATTTTCATATCACATTTATATAACTCATATATTTTTTCATAAAATAAGTCATACAATTTTATGTATATAAAATAATATAAAAATAATTTATAAAATTATATGCATATATTATTAGTTCAGGTTGACTGAACCTCAAATTTCAAATATAGTATACTAATTAATGACATATGCACTAATGATTAGGAAGAGCTTTAATAATCACAATGAACCATGAAACACTAATATGATCTAAATACTAATTATTCCAAGTATCAATTACAAACTTAGATGGCAGTCACTGAAAAGGTGATATTTATTTATGACTGTCTTTTGTTTTCTTTTTCTTTGGTTGAAGGATGCCAAATGTTAGGAATAGCAAATACCGTATCTCTTCGTTGGCTTTTTATTTCTCTCCATCAATTACAATTCGCCTCCAAAAAAAAAAACAGCAATAGATATTACTATATTAGATAATCCTGGCTCACCGCGAAACTTCACAAGTTTACTATATTAATCGTTAAACACAATTCACAATAATTTAGGTTTGCATGCACCGGATTTTCCCAAAAATCAGCTAGTGACAGTTTGGTTTCGTTTACCCTGCATTCTCTCTTGCCTAAAAAAAGAATTTTTCCTTCAAAATTTATTTGATATTTGAAAATCCTTGCTCTCTTCTCATACCCTTTTCCTCTCTAAAGAAGTTGTGGGGATAAAACCAGAACAACAATTCCAAAACAAAATGGATATTTTCAGGATGGTTTTGTTCATGGGATTGGCATGCCTTGTCTTCTCCCGCTCTATTCCACTTTCTGGTATTCCATTTTGTAACTTAAGGAATTGAATCTTCTTTAATTGTGTTGTTTATTGTAAAAAGTTCTAATCAGTTTATTGGTTTTGCAGCGGAAATTTTCTCCGTAGGAACCGACAGTGGCGCCGCCATCATGGAGGTGGCCGACCCCGAAGGCAAGACTAACATGAGTAAGAGAAAAAAAAAAGCTAAATTATTATACAAAAGTGTCTATTTCCAAGAAATCATTAAAAGCATTAATTTTTTTTTTACAAGAATATAAGTAAAAGAAATGCAATAGAAGAAAACAATAGGTTGTAAATTCATACTTTTTAGGTTTATTTTGATTTATTGTTCTTCTCTTTGATCATTAATTTTCTATTTAGAGTAAATATGACAAATGAAGACTCAAAATCAATAAGAAAATTTGCAATGCGTTATTTATGATTAAACAGAAATAAATTTTTTATTTAGAAAGGATAATCAATCTATTCATATAGGTTATTTTTTTCTAAATTTATTAAAAACAATAATTTTTTACAAGAATATAAGACTAAAATGCAATAGAAAAAATAATAAGATTTGCATTCTACTTTTTGGGTTGATTTTGATTATTGTTCTTCTTTGATCATTAATTCACTATTAATATAGAGTAAATATGACAAATGGAGATTCAAAATCGACAAAAAATAGCACACTGCATAGTTTATGACAATCTAAACGGAAATAATTTATTATTAGAAAATATATTCTATCCAAATAGGTTAATTTTTTTATGAAATTTCTAAGATATGTATATAAAAGTTTAAAAGAAAAATGCTGATCTTCATTCTCTTATACAAATTATAATCATAGTATATTCTGTGTACATCATAATCAATATGATATTACTACTACAGGATCCTTTTTAAAATGTGTTTTCATACTTTTTTTTTTATCAAAGTATACTAATATTTGTCATTCTCTTTACCTAGCTTGTCCGATCGACTTTGCGAAACAAAACTACACGATACTGACAAGCCAATGCTTGCCCCCAGACTACAATGCCACCCTTTGCTGCAAGGCCTTCAAACAATTCGCATGCCCGCTCGCAGCTCAAATTAACGATATCAAGAATAACAATTGTGCAAAGCTCATGTTCAAAAACATTCACGACTACGGCAAGTACGAGCCCGGTACATTTTCAAGCATGTGCAGGAAAAGCAAACTAGGATTGTCATGCCACACCAACACGTTCCATTAAGGCTCAACCAGAAAAGTCTCAGTGAATATGGTGTTTTTGAATTTTGTTCTGATTAATGTAGTGCAATATTAACCACATTGGTGTTAATTTAATTATATTTCATGATGTTGTTCATGTCATGTAAGTTATTTATACGATAGGTATGTGAACTATATATGTAAAATTTTGTTGCAAGCATAATTAATTTGAATCCGGTTTTTATTTTTCTTATTAAAAGTAGGGCAAATTAACATGAGCAAATTTTCTTGGTTATGACTTCTTTAACTATATTGAAAAAGAATCAAGGTTTCAGTTCTACTAACCAATTTCTGGAATTAATCTTTGTTCTAGTAGGAATTGATGATTTCTTAGACATTGACTTTGATATATTTTATTGTATACGCTGT